>JAJJBR010001916.1:0-19311 GCA_022817965.1 Solanum lycopersicoides
CCTGACTTTCCTAATCCAATTTGGCAAGTCACTGACTTGACTTTCCATAAATATGTTGTTAGGAAAGAGCTATTGTCACTCATGCATGTCTTTGGTGTGTGCTTGCATATACCCATACTTTAGAGTGTGTACTAATCCCATACAATCTATATTTTTAGGTGCAGGCACAGGTGGACGCTAGAGCTTACAAGTTGACGTTGCAGCTATCGTCGTGGAGCTTTCATCCGGACTTGGTAGGCCCTCATGCTTTCGAGGATGTCTACATTATTATCTAGATTAGATGTAGGCTTTAGCTAGTGGAGCATGTTCGCACTAGTGTTTCTTTCCACTTTTCATTTCAGACTTTGTATTGGTGCGTTTTGGCAAAAATATTTAATGCATTATGAACTGTTTCTTTTCATTTGATTATCTCTATATTAGATGGTTGATTTGTGAACGCCTTGATGTTAAGTTTAAAATGTTTTGCATGAATAAGAAAACAAAAAGTTCAAATTTTCCGCTAAAATTAACCTAGATGAAGTAAGAATGACGTATGTAGGCTTGTCTGCGACTCTGAGAGGTCAATGAGCCGGTCTCGTCTGGGGTCTAGATTCGGTCGTGACAAAGTTGGTATCAGAGCACTAGGTTAAACTTCGAGAATAATAAATTCACATCAACCACATTGAGTAGTTTCTAAGTCATGGTAGTGAAGTGCACCACTATCCTGAATTAGAGACTGCATGATGCGTAGGAAAATTTCCCTTCTTCTGATCTTATCGTGCTTTTCCTATGTCTGATTTTTTGGTGTTATAAGAGCGTGTCTAACATCAATTCTTATTGTTTTCAGAGAATGAATACTAGGAGGAACGTTGGTCAGAGGAGAGGAGGAGCAGCTGCTGGGGGCAATCAGGTTCCACCCCAGGCTCCAGTTGAAGGAGTGGCTATGCCGGTTAACCCAGCTGGGTTGACTGATGCGGAGGTGGGCATCTCTGGCCCAGATTGCACAGGCCATCACTATGCAGGACCCAGGCCATGACTGCCCAGGTCAACCGGCAGAATGTTCAGAGACCCACCGGTACGTAGCATGGCTGACAGGTTGCGACACTTTACGAGGATGAATCTCCTATTTTCACAGGGTCCAAGACTTCAGAGGATCCCAGGAGTTCATGGATGAGGTACACAAGATTTTGGTGGCCATGGGGGACACAGATACTGAGAAGGCTAAGCTGGTTTTCTATCAGCTCAAGGATGTTGCACAGACTTGGTGCAAGATGTGGCAGGATAGCCGAGCTTTGGGCGGAGTTCCGATCACTTGGGAGCTGTTTAAGACAGCCTTCTGGAGAGATTCTTCCCAGGGAGATGAGGGAGGCAAGGTTGAGGAGTTTATCAACCTTAAGCAGGGATCAATGACAGTCAGGAGTATTCCCTGAAGTTTGTTAAACTATCCAGGTATGCTACTTTCCCTTGTATCTAACAGTAGGGATGAGATGAGTACTGAAGTTTGTTAAACTATCCAGGTATGCTACTTCCCTTGTATCTAAACATCAGGGATGAGATGAGCAGGTTCCTCACAGGAATCACCGGAGATCTGGAGGAGGAGTGTCGGTCTGCGATGCTCCACGATAACATGGACCTCTCCAGGTTGATGGTGCATGTCCAGCAGGTGGAGGACAGCCGGAAGAAGAGGGGCGTCCGTTATGCTAGGAGGCCTAAGCTCATGATCAGGCAGGTCCTAGCAATGGAGGCAACAGAACAACTTTGGTGTCCGTGAGCAGCCCAGATTTAAAAAGGGGCAGCAGAGTTCAGGGAACTCTAACTTTCAGAGGAGTACAACACCTAGAGGAGGCAGACCCGAGCCCAAGAAGGGCAATGGAGGTGAGATGCAGCGTCCAGAAATGACTGTGCTAAGTGTGGCCGTGCTCACAGTGGAGAGTGTAGACAGGGCACTAATGCCTGCTTCGGTTGCGGTAAGAGCGGGCATATGGTTAAGGACTGCCCACAGAACAGAGGTCAGGCCAGGTAATGCTCACCTAGGCCTAATCCACAGGGTGCAGCAGCAGCCGAGCCTCCTAAGAGGAACAGGTTCTACGCCTGAAGGGCAGGGAGGAGCAGGAGAAGTCCGCTGATGTGGTCACAGGTATGCTGCAAGTATTCTCAACTTTGTTTATGCTTTACTTGATCCAGGGTCTACGCTTTCCTTTGTAACTCCTTTGCTTGCTCTCACTTTTGAGATATTGCCTGAAGTTTTGCATGATCCTATAGTGGTTAGTACACCTTAGGAGAAAATGTAAGAGCTGATAGAGTGTACAAGGATTGCCCAATAGTTGTATGTGGTAAGGACTATGTGTGCAGACTTGGTTGAGTTACCTATGAATGATTTTGACATTATTCTTGGCATGGACTGGCTTCATAGTTGTTATGCTTGTATGGATTGCCGTAGTAGGGTTGTGAGATTTCGTTTCCCTAATGAGGTAAAGCTGGTTGGGAGGGGTACAACTCGAGTCGTCCTAATCCCTTGATTTCGAACCTTAAGGCCAATAAAATGATGTCCAAGGGGTTATTGTGTCATCTTGTGAGTGTTAATGATTTAGATCATGACATTCCTTCCATAGACTCAGTGCCTGTAGTGAATGAGTTCCAAGATGTATTTCCTGATGATTTGCCTGGAGTCCCTCCCCCTCGAGAGATTGACTTTGGTATCGACTTGAACCCGATACTAAACCAATTTCATTCCTCCTTACAGAATGGCTCCAGCTGAACTCAAAGAGTTGAAGCTGCAGTTAAAAGATCTCACTGATAAGGGTTTCATTTAGCCGAGCATATCCCTTGGGGCGCTCCAGTGTTGTTTGTGAAAAAGAAAGATGGAACCTTAGAATGTGTATCGATTATCGGCAGCTCAACAAAGTCACTATAAAGAATAAGTATCCACTTCCCAGAATAGATGACTTGTTTCGATCAGCTCCAAGGGTCTAGTTTCTTCTCTAAGATTGATCTTCGTTCAGGGTATCATCATCTTAGGGTTAGGGATGGAGATATCCCAAAGACAGCCTTTCGTACCCGTTATGGTCATTATGAGTTCTTAGTCATGTCATTTGGTCTCACTAATGCACCAGCTGCATTTATGGACCTCATGAACCGAGTCTTCCGTGAATACCTTGATTCTTTCGTCATAGTATTCATTGATGACATCCTCATCTACTCTAGGACCAAGGAAGAGCATGAACAACATTTGAGACTAACCTTGCAGGTACTTAGACAACATCAGTTGTATGCCAAATTCAGCAAGTGTGAATTCTGGCTTAGATCAGTGACCTTCCTGGGTCATGTTGTGTCCGATCAGGGTGTGAGGTGGACCCCAGGAAGACTGAGGCTGTGAAGAACTGGCCAAACCTTTACTCCCACCGATATCCGTAGCTTTCTGGGATTGGCTGGTTACTACCGCAGGTTCGTGGAGGGATTTTCTTCCATTGCTGCCCCACTGACAGCTTTGACTAAGAAGAAGGCCAAGTTTGAATGGACGGAGACTTGTGAGAAGAGTTTCCAGGAGCTCAAAGACAGACTCACTTCAGCCCCGGTGCTTACTTTGCCTAAGTGTGGTGAGAATTACACTGTTTATTGTGATGCATATAGGGTTGGTTTGGGTTGTGTTCTTATGCAGGTTGGTAAGGTGATAGCTTATGCGTCCAGACAGCTCAAGGTTCATGAGAAGAATTATCCCACTCATGACCTGGAGTTGGCAGCTGTGGTGTTTGCACTGAAGCTGTGGAGGCACTACTTGTATGGAGTGCATGTGGATGTGTTCACAGACCACAAGAGTCTCCAGTACGTGTTCACGCAGAGGAGTTGAATCTACGTCAGCGGAGATGGTTGGAGCTGTTGAAGGACTATGATATGAATGTCACTACCATCCAGGTAAGGCTAATGTTGTAGCTGATGCTTTGAGCAGGATGAGCATGGGAAGTACAACCACATTGAGGATGAGAAGAAGGAGTTGGTGAAAGATGTACACAGACTGGCCAGACTGGGTGTGCGGTTGTTGACTCTACTAGTGGGGGTGTTTCAGTTCATCCTAGTTCTGAATCATCCTTGGTAGTTGAAGTCAAGCAGGGTCAGCATCTCGATCCTATGTTGATGGAGCTGAAGGACTCAGTGTTGATAAATGAATGAGTCTTTTGCTTTGGGAGGTGACGGCGTACTTAGGTACCAGGACAGGCTGTGTGTACCAGATGTGGATGATTTGCGGACCAGGATTGTTGCAGAGGCCCATGGTTCCAGATATTCCATACATCCAGGTTCCACCAAGATGTATCATGATCTTAAGCAGATTTATTGGTGGGATGGCATGAAGAAGGACATTGCAGAATATGTGGCCAAGTGTCCTAATTGTCAGCAGGTTAAGGCAGAACATCTTAAGCCTGGCGGTCTTACTCAGATTATTGAGGTTCCGACTTGGAAGTGGGAGGCCATTAATATGGACTTCGTGGTTGGTCTTCCGAGGACTAGGAGACAGCATGACTCCATATGGGTTATTGTGGACAGGATGACTAAGTCTGCCCACTTTATCCCTGTGAAGTCTACTTACAGAGCCGAGGATTATGCGAGACTCTACATTGATGAGATTTTGAGATGGCATGGGATTCCTTTGTCTATCATTTCAGATAGAGGAGCTCAGTTCACTTCACATTTCTGGAGATCCTTCCAGAAGAGCTTAGGATAGGGAGCTCAGTTCAGTCACATTTCTGGAGATCCTTCAGAGCTTAGACGCAGGTAAAGCTTAGTACTGCCTTTCATCCTCAGACTGATGGGCAGCAGAGCGCACCATTCAGACATTGGAGGACATGTTGAGGCGTGTGATTGACTTCAGGGGTAGCTGGAATGACCATCTGCCTTTGATAGAGTTCTCGTATAATAACAGCTATCACTCCAGCATTGGGATGGCACCGTTTGAGGCACTGTATGGTAGGAGTGTAGATCTCCAGTTGGGTGGTTCGAGGTTGGAGAGTCATCCATTTTGGGTCCAGAGATCATTCATGAGGCCTTAGAGAAGGTCAGAGTGATTAGGGACAGTTGGCTACTGCTTACAGTCGGCAGAAGTCTTATGCAGACAACAGAAAATGGCCCTTAGAGTTTGATGTTGGTGACCAGGTCTATTTGAAGATATCACCTATGAAGGGGTGATGAGGTTTGGCAGGAAGGGGAAGTTGAGTCCGAGGTATGTTGGGCCATATGAGATCCTACATCGTGTGGGTGAGGTGGCCTATGAGTTGGCATTGCCTGCGGAGCTAGCTTTTGTCCATCCAGTCTTTCATGTATCCATGTTAAAGAAGCCTAGGTGATCCAGCATCGATTCTACCTGTGGAAGGTTTGGGGGTTGATGAAGACTTGTCCTATGAGGAGGTACCTGTTGAGATCTTAGACAGACAGGTCAGCGGCTGAGAAACAAGGAGATTGCCACAGTGAAGGTATTGTGGAGGAATCATCTTGTTGAGGGTGCTACGTGGGAGGCCGAGGCCGATATGAGATCCCGCTACCCTCATCTTTTCAGCTCTTGAGGTTAGACTTCCTACTTTTAAGTCTAAGTTTCCTTATCTCTCCATTCTTTGTTGCTATTGCTTGATTGTGTATAGTAACTATGTTATGATCAGACTGGCATTATGCTAGATAGTTAGTAGTGTCATTCGGGGACGAATGTTCCTAAGGGGGGATAATGTAACAACCCTAAAAATGGATATGATAAGTAATGCTTAATGTGTCTAGAATGCCTACGTTTAGACCGGGTTCAACGGATTGATGCGCGTAGAACCAGACCTCTGAACCCTTGCTACAGCCAAGCCAACTAACTTGGGGAGTTAGATGATCTAGGAAAGGTTGGTCCAGCCATGTAGGGCTTCTCGAATACGAAGATTTACTCGAATGAGTCTTTACCTGACTTAAAAAGGGGAAAATCTTAGGTTTGGAGGGTCTAGGGGTAAAATGGTCTTTTACCAAGCTAAGGGTAGTATCGTAATTACCCTAAATATGTAATTAATTATTTAATTAATAAGGTGGAGGGGTATTTTGGGGAGAGAGGACCGAAATTGGCTTCTTGAGTGAAGTCTTGCTCCACCCGGGTTCGAACCTAGGTGGAAGCAATGATTTTAAATTGTTTTTTATTTAAATTGGTAAATTAATTTAGTTAATTAATAATTATTAGCTGATTTAAGAAAAGGAAATCATGTTTTATATAATTATTATTTATTAATTAAGATATCTTATTTTGACTAAGTCATCAACTAGAATCCTAATCCTAAGGAACTCTCTTTTTCACGTTTCATCTCACTCTCACGATCTGCCTCTCTCTCTATTTCTTTCACGTTCTCTCCTCCTAACCAAAACACAAGAACAGAAAACCAAAAAAGTTCTTCAACTTGAAGAACTACACGAAAAATAAACAAACAACTAACCAAAAACGTGAAGCAAAAAGAAGGTTTCCGTCGAGTTGTGTTGAAGTTGCGAGATTTGGACGTGAGTTTGGAGAAGGTTTTGGGCAGCAAGTGAGGTGTTGACAACACCAAAGTCAGGTATGTGTTTTCTACTCTTGGTCCCTTTCCAAAGACCCTTAAGACTCAGATAATTCTATTCCGAAACTAGGATTGTTCCCTTTCATGCTCCCTGTCACTAGCTCCTATGATTTTAGGTTCGGTATGCTTGCTGATAGAATCTAGGGGTACTATGTTTTGTGTGATGATCTAGTTTGAGTATGTGATCATAATTATGTGCTTATGGTTTGTGTCTTTTGGAAATATGAATATAGGCATGTGTGTAAGTGTGCAAGTTGGGATCATGACTTTGAGTTTCGGCTTGTTTATGTTAATGGCATAAAGATCACTTGTATTTATGTGAATAATTGTGTAAATCGTAATGTTCATGTGAAGATGTTAATGCTGTTTGTTGAGTGTAGAAATCTTGACTGAATGTAATCCTAAAGATGACATTAATTATTTATAAAACGTTCTACGAAAATTTCCTAATCTAATGTAAAAGGTGGAGAGAATGGGCTGCAAAAATGTGACAAATTTCCAGCTTTTGGAAATTTGGTTTCGGCAGATTTGAAGTTTTGGGAGAGTTTAAAAATAAATTAAAATAGGTGAGGTCAGTAGGGATTGAACCCAAGACCTCACTATAAGAAAGCTGCAAAAAAGAAAATAAAAAAAAAAGAGTGAGGCACACGGGATTCGAACCCGTGTGCCCTTAGCGAATCTCCTAAAAACAAAAAGAAACAATATGAGTGAGAGGAGTGGGATTCGAACCCACATCCTCTCAGCCAACAGAAGAGAGCAAAGAGAAGAACTTTAAATAATAATAAGGTGAGAGGAGTGGGATTCGAACCCACAACCTCTCAGCGAATAGAGACAAGAGAGAGAGTAAACAAAAAGAAATAATAAATGAGAGGAGTGGGGTTCGAACCCACACCTCTCGGCCAACTGGAATAAACTAAGGGAAAAGAAAATAAAAAATAGGTTGTGGGGGTTCGATCCCATTCTCTCATTCCCATTGACGAAAAATGAAGAGAGAAATTAAGGGAAAATAAAATGAAGCGTTGGGGCTCGATCTTGGGTCCCCAAGCCGTATGGTCAAACTAAAATGAATAAAAATGTAAGTGTTGTCCAAGGGATTGAAATCGGGTTCCTTGCCCAAATTTCGTATTGATACATAAGTCATACGTGAATAAATGTTCAAAATAATGCTGTCTACATAGATCGAAATCGAGATCTTGGCATAATTACAAGATGCATAAGTCTTGTACCACATAATCTTAGGAAGATATGAATCACTTAAACGAACTATGAATGAAGCCTCATGGCTTGTATGTATAGACCATAAGTCTAGCATACGTTTAAAGTAAGTGAACCTAGATGTATGTAACGAAATGATGAAACTCTAGAAGGGTTAAGTAAGAGTGTGAAACACACTAAATGGCCAAGTGCATTGGCATATGATGAAATGAACATTCACGTAAAAGGGGTGAGTAATATGAAGAGCAAATGTGCTAAAGCTAATGAATGTGGTGACAACAAGATAAGAGGCTAATGTGAAAGATGAGAGCAATCTCAAATGAGCTTAAGTAAATGTTACCAAAAACGTACTCACCTATGAGTGTAAAAGTTAATGAAGAGACCAGTCTCTATGAACACTCTAATGAAAGTATTGAGATTAATGTATACTTAATACTAATGATGAGATGAGAAATCATCTAATGAGCTATGATGTCCTTATACTAGAAGCCAGCTTCATTGACGTATGAGTTGAATGTAATGGAACTTTATACTGAGCACCGATAGGCTAGTATGAGCGGTGATGCCTTCTTTCGGGAAGGGCAGAGGTTCACGTAACTCTCATGAGATGAGACTATCCAGCATGCCGGGTATGGGTCTCCTTATATCTCCTAGTCTTCGAACCTATACTGCCAATATAGGGATCTAGCAGGGTTCAATCCCATATACGCTAGCATGTTTTGGGTCACTTTGGCCGGTGATTCCACCTCTTTTCGGTGTGGGGAGACACTGGATTTCATGATGCTCACATGATCTATGTCGGTTAAAGTTAAAGTTCCAATGAATGAATGAGGCCAGCCTCAAATGATGCACATAATGAAATGAACGATACCAAAGGTGTTAGGATAGGATAATCAAGAGGTGAGCTAGACTCAAGTAATGACACTAGGTTATTCTTGATCATTGCACAGCAAACCCGATGAGAGTCTTAAACTACATCCTAGGTATAGCTGGTGTTTACACTAGCTTATGAATGAATGAAATGAAGTACGTATGAATGAATGAAGCAGACTCTGTGTTTGCTAAAGAAGGCTCCCTAGTTGAGGTCCCATATGTTGAGCCCTCATTTTGGGAAGTCTTAATGTTAAGTCCATGATTCCAAGGTCTCATGGCATATGAACGAATGATATGAAAGATGTTATGTGCTATATGCAATATGTTATGTGCTATATGTAATATGTTATGTGCTATGTGTAAGAGTTATGTGTTGTGTGCAATATGATAGTATGATGATGCATGTTACTCTCATGGCATGACTTTCCTAATCAAATTTGGCAAGTCCCTGACTTTCCTAATCAAATTTGGCAAGTCCCTGACTTTCCTAATCCAATTTGGCAAGTCCACTGACTTGACTTTCCATAAATCATGTTGTTAGGAAAGAGCTATTCTCACTCATGCATGTCCTTGGTGTGTGCTTGCATATACCCATACTTAGTACAAGTGTGTACTAATCCCATACAACTCTATATTTTTAGGTGCAGGCACAGGTGGACGCTAGAGCTTACAGTTGACGTTGCAGCTATCCGGACGTGGAGCTTTCATCCGGACTTGGTAGGCCCTCATGCTTTCGAGGATGTCTACGTTATTATCTAGCTTAGATGTAGGCTTTAGCTAGTGGAGCATGTTCCACTAGTGTTTCTTTCCACTTTCATTTCAGACTTTGTATTGGTGCCGTTTTGGCAAATATTTTAATGCAATTATGAACTGTTTCTTTCATTTGATTATCTCTATATTAGATGGTTGATTTGTGAACGCCTATGATGTTAAGTTTAAAATGTTTGCATGAATAAGAAAACAAAAAGTTCAAATTTTCCGCTAAAATTAACCTAGATGAAGTAAGAATGACGTATGTAGGCTTGTCTGCGACCTCTGAGAGGTCAACGACGCCGGTCTCGTCTGGGGTCTAGATTCGGTCGTGACAAAGTTGGTATCAGAGCACTAGGTTAAATTCGAGAATAATAAGTTCACATCAACCACATTGAGTAGTTTCTAAGTCATGGTAGTGAAGTGCACCACTATCCTGAATTAGAGACTGCATGATGCGTAGGAAAATTTCCCTTCTTCTGATCTTATCGTGCTTTTCCTAATGTCTGATTTCTTGGTGTTATGAGCGTGTCTAACATCAATTCTTATTGTTTTCAGAGAATGAATACTAGGAGGAACGTTGGTCAGAGGAGAGGAGGAGCAGCTGCTGGGGCAATCAGGTTCCACCCCAGGCTCCAGCTGAAGGAGTGGCTATGCCGGTTAACCCAGCTGGGTTGACTGATGCGGAGGTGCGGGCATCTCTGGCCCAGATGGCACAGGCCATCACTATGCAGGCCCAGGCCATGACTGCCCAGGTCAACCGGCAGAATGTTCAGAGAGAACCCACCGGTACGTAGCATGGCTGACAGGCTGCGAGACTTTACGAGGATGAATCCTCCTATTTTCACAGGGTCCAAGACTTCAGAGGATCCCAGGAGTTCATGGATGAGGTACACAAGATTTTGGTGGCCATGGGGGCCACAGATACTGAGAAGGCTGAGCTGGCTTCCTATCAGCTCAAGGATGTTGCACAGACTTGGTGCAAGATGTGGCAGGATAGCCGAGCTTTGGGCGGAGTTCCGGTCACTTGGGAGCTGTTTAAGACAGCCTTCCTGGAGAGATTTTCCCAGGGAGATGAGGGAGGCCAAGGTTGAGGAGTTTATCAACCTTAAGCAGGGATCAATGACAGTCAGGGAGTATTCCCTGAAGTTTGTTAAACTATCCAGGTATGCTACTTTCCCTTGTATCTAACAGGGATGAGATGAGTACTGAAGTTTGTTAAACTATCCAGGTATGCTACTTCCCTTGTATCTAACAGCAGGGATGAGATGAGCAGGTTCCTCACAGGAATCACCGGAGATCTGGAGGAGGAGTGTCGGTCTGCGATGCTCCACGATAACATGGACCTCTCCAGGTTGATGGTGCATGTCCAGCAGGTGGAGGACAGCTGGAAGAAGAGGGGCGTCCGTGATGCTAGGAGGCCTAAGCCTTATGATCAGGCAGGTCCTAGCAATGGAGGCAACAAGAACAACTTTGGTGTCCGTGAGCAGCCCAGATTTAAAAAGGGGCAGCATAGTTCAGGGAACTCTAACTTTCAGAGGAGTACAAAACCTAGAGGAGGCAGATCCGAGCCAAACAAGGGCAATGGAGGTGAGATGCAGCATCCCAGAAAGGACTGTGCTAAGTGTGGCCGTGCTCACCGTGGAGAGTGCATACAGGGCACTAATGCCTGTTTCGGTTGCGGTAAGAGCGGGCATATGGTTAAGGACTGCCCACAGACCATAGGTCAGGCTGGAGGTAATGCTCAGCCTAGGCCTAATCCACAGGGTGCAGCAGCAGCCGAGCCTCCTAAGAGGAACAGGTTCTACGCCCTGAAGGGCAGGGAGGAGCAGGAGAAGTCCGCTGATGTGGTCACAGGTATGCTGCAAGTATTCTCAACTTTGTTTATGCTTTACTTGATCCAGGGTCTACGCTTTCCTTTGTAACTCCTTTGCTTGCTCTCACTTTTGAGATATTGCCTGAAGTTTTGCATGATCCTATAGTGGTTAGTACACCCTTAGGAGAAAATGTAAGAGCTGATAGAGTGTACAAGGATTGCCCAATAGTTGTATGTGGTAGGACTATGTGTGCAGACTTGGTTGAGTTACCTATGAATTTTGACATTATTCTTGGCATGGACTGGCTTCATAGTTGTTATGCTTGTATGGATTGCCGTAGTAGGGTTGTGAATTTCGTTTCCCTAATGAGGTAAGCTGGTCTGGGAGGGGTACAACTCGAGTCGTCCTAATCCCTTGATTTCGAACCTTAAGGCCAATAAAATGATGTCCAAGGGGTTATTGTGTCATCTTGTGAGTGTTAATGATTTAGATCATGACATTCCTTCCATAGACTCAGTGCCTGTAGTGAATGAGTTCCAAGATGTATTTCCTGATGATTTGCCTGGAGTCCCTCCCCCTCGAGATATTGACTTTGGTATCGACTTAGAACCCGATACTAAACCAATTTCAAATCCTCCTTACAGAATGGCTCCAGTTGAACTCAAAGAGTTGAAGCTGCAGTTAAAAGATCTCATTGATAAGGGTTTCATTCAGCCGAGCATATCCCCTTGGGGCACTCCAGTGTTGTTTGTGAAAAAGAAGGATGGAACCCTTAGAATGTGTATCGATTATCGGCAGCTCAACAAAGTCACTATAAAGAATAAGTATCCACTTCCCAGAATAGAAGACTTGTTCGATCAGCTCCAAGGGTCTAGTTTCTTCTCTAAGATTGATCTTCGTTCAGGGTATCATCAGCTTAGGGTTAGGGATGGAGATATCCCAAAGACAGCCTTTCGTACCCGTTATGGTCATTATGAGTTCTTAGTCATGTCATTTGGTCTCACTAATGCACCAGCTGCATTTATGGACCTCATGAACCGAGTCTTCCGTGAATACCTTGATTTTTCGTCATAGTATTCATTGATGACATCCTCATCTACTCTAGGACCAAGGAAGAGCATGAACAACATTTGAGACTAACCTTGCAGGTACTTAGACAACATCAGTTGTATGCCAAATTCAGCAAGTGTGAATTCTGGCTTAGATCAGTGACCTTCCTGGGTCATGTTGTGTCCGATCAGGGTGGAGGTGGACCCAGGAAGACTGAGGCTGTGAAGAACTGGCCAAAACCTTTACTCCCACCGATATCCGTAGCTTTCTGGGATTGGCTGGTTACTACCGCAGGTTCGTGGAGGGTTTTTCTTCCATTGCTGCCCCACTGACAGCTTTGACTAAGAAGAAGGCCAAGTTTGAATGGACGGAGACTTGTGAGAAGAGTTTCCAGGAGCTCAAGGACAGACTCACTTCAGCCCCGGTGCTTACTTTGCCTAAGTGTGGTGAGAATTACACTGTTTATTGTGATGCATCTAGGGTTGGTTTGGTTGTGTTCTTATGCAGGTTGGTAAGGTGATAGCTTATGCGTCCAGACAACTCAAGGTTCATGAAGAATTATCCCACTCATGACCTGGAGTTGGCAGCTGTGGTGTTTGCACTGAAGCTGTGGAGGCACTACTTGTATGGAGTGCATGTGGATGTGTTCACAGACCACAAGAGTCTCCAGTACGTGTTCACGCAGAGGGAGTTGAATCTACGTCAGCGGAGATGGTTGGAGCTGTTGAAGGACTATGATATGAATGTTCACTACCATCCAGGTAAGGCTAATGTTGTAGCTGATGCTTTGAGCAGGATGAGCATGGGAAGTACAACCCACATTGAGGATGAGAAGAAGGAGTTGGTGAAAGATGTACACAGACTGGCCAGACTGGGTGTGCGATTGGTTGACTCTACTAGTGGGGGTGTTTCAGTTCATCCTAGTTCTGAATCATCCTTGGTAGTTGAAGTCAAGCAGGGTCAGCATCTCGATCCTGTGTTGATGGAGCTGAAGGACTCAGTGTTGATAAAGATGAATGAGTCTTTTGCTTTGGGAGGTGACGGCGTACTTAGGTACCAGGACAGGCTGTGTGTACCAGATGTGGATGATTTGCGGACCAGGATTGTTGCAGAGGCCCATGGTTCCAGATATTCCATACATCCAGGTTCCACCAAGATGTATCATGATCTTAAGCAGATTTATTGGTGGGATGGCATGAAGAAGGACATTGCAGAATATGTGGCCAAGTGTCCTAATTGTCAGCAGGTTAAGGCAGAACATCTTAAGCCTGGCGGTCTTACTCAGATTATTGAGGTTCCGACTTGGAAGTGGGAGGCCATTAATATGGACTTCGTGGTTGGTCTTCGAGGACTAGGAGACAACATGACTCCATATGGGTTATTGTGGACAGGATGACTAAGTCTGCCCACTTTATCCCTGTGAAGTCTACTTACAGAGCCGAGGATTATGCGAGACTCTACATTGATGAGATTGTGAGATGGCATGGGATTCCTTTGTCTATCATTTCAATAGAGGAGCTCAGTTCACTTCACATTTCTAGAGATCCTTAGCTGATAGAGGAGCTCAGTTCACTTCACATTTCTGGAGATCCTTCAGAAGAGCTTAGGCACGCAGGTAAAGCTTAGTACTGCCTTTCATCCTCAGACTGATGGGCAGGCAGAGCGCACCATTCAGACATTGGAGGACATGTTGAGGCGTGTGTGATTGACTTCAGGGGTAGCTGGATGACCATCTGCCTTTGATAGAGTTCTCGTATAATAACAGCTATCACTCCAGCATTGGGATGGCACCGTTTGAGGCACTGTATGGTAGGAGGTGTAGATCTCCAGTTGGGTGGTTCGAGGTTGGAGAGTCATCCATTTTGGGTCCAGAGATCATTCATGAGGCCTTAGAGAAGGTCAGAGTGATTAGGGACAGGTTGGCTACTGCTTACAGTCGGCAGAAGTCATATGCAGATAACAGAAAATGACCCTTAGAGTTTGATGTTGGTGACCAGGTCTATTTGAAGATATCACCTATGAAGGGGGTGATGAGGTTTGGCAGGAAGGGGAAGTTGAGTCCGAGGTATGTTGGGCCATATGAGATCCTACATCGTGTGGGTGAGGTGGCCTATGAGTTGGCATTGCCTGCGGAGCTAGCTTCTGTCCATCCAGTCTTTCATGTATCCATGTTAAAGAAGTGCCTAGGTGATCCAGCATCGATTCTACCTGTGGAAGGTTTGGGGGTTGATGAAGACTTGTCCTATGAGGAGGTACCTGTTGAGATCTTAGACAGACAGGTCAAGCGGCTGAGAAACAAGGAGATTGCCACAGTGAAGGTATTGTGGAGGAATCATCTTGTTGAGGGTGCTACGTGGGAGGCCGAGGCCGATATGAGATCCCGCTACCCTCATCTTTTCAGCTCTTGAGGTTAGACTTCCTACTTTAAGTCTAAGTTTCCTTATCTCTCCATTCTTTGTTGCTATTGCTTGATTGTGTATAGTAACTATGTTATGATCAGACTGGCATTATGCTAGATAGTTAGTAGTGTCATTCGGGGACGAATGTTCCTAAGGGGGGATAATGTAACAACCCTAAAAATGGATATGATAAGTAATGCTTAATGTGTCTAGAATGCCTACGATTAGACCGGGTTCAACGGATTGATGCGCGTAGAACCAGACCTCTGAACCCTTGCTACAGCCAAGCCAACTAACTTGGGGAGTTAGATGATCTAGGAAAGGTTGGTTCCAGCCATGTAGGGCTCTCGAATACGAAGATTTACTCGAATGAGTCTTTACCTGACTTAAAAAGGGAAAATCTTAGGTTTGGAGGGTCTAGGGGTAAAATGGTCTTTTACCAAGCTAAGGGTAGTATCGTAATTACCCTAAATATGTAATTAATTATTTAATTAATAAGGTGGAGGGGTATTTTGGGGAGAGAGGACCGAAAATTGGCTTCTTGAGTGAAGTCTTGCTCCACCCGGGTTCGAACCTAGGTGGAAGCAATGATTTTAAATTGTTTTTATTTAAATTGGTAAATTAATTTAGTTAATTAATAATTATTAGCTGATTTAAGAAAAAGGAAAATCAAATTTTTATTATTAATTATTATTTATTAATTAAGATATCTTATTTTGACTAAGTCTCAACTAGAATCCTAATCCTAAGGAACCTCTCTCTTTTTCACGTTTCATTCACTCTCACGATCTGCCTCTCTCTCTATTTCTTTCACGTTCTCTCCTCCTAACCAAAACACAAGAACAGAAA
Source organism: Solanum lycopersicoides (assembly GCA_022817965.1). Lineage (NCBI taxonomy): Eukaryota > Viridiplantae > Streptophyta > Magnoliopsida > Solanales > Solanaceae > Solanum > Solanum lycopersicoides. The sequence goes on from JAJJBR010001916.1 coordinate 15,493, forward strand.
ACCAAAAAAGTTCTTCAAACTTGAAGAACTTACACGAAAAATATAAACAAACAAGCTAACCAAAAACGTGAAGCAAAAAGTAAGGTTTCCGTCGAGTTGTGTTGAAGTTGCGAGATTTGGACGTGAGTTTGGAGAAGGTTTTGGGCAGCAAGTTTGAGTGTTGAACAACACCAAAGTCAGGTATGTGTTTTCTTACTCTTGGTCCCTTTACCAAGAGACCCTTAAGACTCAGATAATTCTATTCCGAAACTAGGATTGTTCCCCATTTCATGCTCCCTGTCACTAGCTCCCTATGATTTTAGGTTCGGTATGCTTGCTGATAGAATCTAGGGGTACTATGTTTTGTGTGATGATCTAGTTTCGAGTATGTGATCATAATTATGTGCTTATGTTTGTGTCTTTTGGAAATATGAATATAGGCATGTGTGTAAGTGTGCAAGTTGGGATCATGACTTTGAGTTTCGGCTTGTTTATGTTAATGGCATAAAGATCACTTGTATTTTATGTGAATAATTGTGTAAATCGTAATGTTCATGTGAAGATGTTAATGCTGTTTGTTGAGTGTAGAAATCTTGACTGAATGTAATCCTAAAGATGACATTAATTATTTATAAAACGTTCTACGAAAATTGTCCTAATCTAATGTAAAAAGGTGGAGAGAATGGGCTGCAAAAATGTGACCAAATTTCCAGCTTTTGGAAATTTGGTTTCGGCCAGATGATTGAAGTTTTGGGAGAGTTTAAAAATAAATTAAAATAGGTGAGGTCAGTAGGGATTGAACCCAAGACCTCACTATAAGAAAGCTGCAAAAAAGAAAATAAACAAAAAAGAGTGAGGCACACGGGATTCGAACCCGTGTGCCCTTAGCGAATCTCTCCTAATTTAAACAAAAAGAAAACAATATGATGAGAGGAGTGGGATTCGAACCCACATCCTCTCAGCCAAACAAGAGAGCAAAGAGAAGAACTTTAAATTAATAATAAGGTGAGAGGAGTGGGATTCGAACCCACAACCTCTCAGCCGAATGAGGAGACAAGGAGAGAGTAAACAAAAAGAAAATTAATAAAATGAGAGGAGTGGGGTTCGAACCCACATCCTCTCGGCCAACCTGGGAATAAACTAAGGGAAAAGAAAAATAAACAAATACGGTTGGGGGTTCGATCCCACATTCTCTCATTCCCATTGAGCGAAAAATGAAGAGAGAAATTAAGGGAAAAATAAAATGAAGGCGTTGGGGCTCGATCTTGGGTCCCCAAGCCGTATGGTTCAAACTAAAATGAATAAAAATGTAAGTGTTGTCCAAGGGATTTGAAATCGGGTTCCCTTGCCCAAATTTCGTATTGATACATAAGTCATACGTGAATAAATGTTCAAAAATAATGCTGTCTACATAGATCGAAATCGAGATCTTGGCATAATTACAAGATGCATAAGTCTTGTACCACATAATCTTAGGAAGATATGAATCACTTAAACGAACTATGAATGAAGCCTCATGGCTTGTATGTATAGACCAATAAGTCTAGCATACGTTTAAAGTAAGTGAACCTAGGATGTATGTAACGAAATGATGAAACTCTAGAAGGGTTAAGTAAGAGTGTGAAACACACTAAATGGCCAAGTGCATTGGCATATGATGAAATGAACATTCACGTAAAAAGGGGTGAGTGAATATGAAGAGCAAATGTGCTAAAGCTAATGAATGTGGTGACAACATGATAAGAGACTAATGTGAAAGATGAGAGTAATCTCAAATGAGCCTAAGTAAATGTTACCAAAAACGTACTCACCTATGAGAGCGTAAAGTAAATAAAGAGACCAGTCTCTATGAACACTCTAATGAAAGTATTGAGATTAATGTATACTTAATACTAATGATGAGATGAGAAATCATCTAATGAGCTATGATGTCCTTATACTAGAAGCCAGCTTCCATGACGTATGAGTTGAATGTAATGGAACTTTCTACTGAGCACCGATAGGCTAGCGATGAGCGGTGATGCCTTCTTTCGGGAAGGGCGGAGGTTCACGTAACTCTCATGAGATGAGACTGTCCGGCATGCCGGGTATGGGTCTCCTTATATCTCCTAGTCTTCGAACCTATACTGCCAATATAGAGATCTAGCAGGGTTCAATCCCCTATATACGCTAGCATGCTTTTGTTCACCTTGGCCGGTGATTCCACCTCTTTTAGGTGTGGGGATGACACACTGGATTTCATGATGCTCACATGATCTATGTCGGTTAAAGTTAAAGTTCTCAAAGAATGAATGAGGCCAGCCTCTAATGATGCACATAATGAAATGAACGATACCAAAGGTGTTAGGATAGGATAATCAAGAGGTGAGCTAGACTCAAATAATAACACTAGGTTATTCTTGATCATTGCACAGCAAACCCGATGAGAGTCTTAAACTACATCCTAGGTATAGCTGGTGTTTACACTAGCTTATGAATGAATGAAATGAAGTACGTATGAATGAATAAAGCAGACTCTGTGTTTGCTAAAGAAGGCTCCCTAGTTGAGGTCCCATATGTTGAGCCCTCATTTTGGGAAGTCTTAATGTTAAGTCCATGATTTCAAGGTCTCATGGCATATGAACGAACGATATGAAAGATGTTATGTGCTATATGCAATATGTTATGTGCTATATGTAATATGTTATGTGCTATGTGTAAGACGTTATGTGTTGTGTGCAATATGATATGTATGATGATGCATGTTACTCTCATGGCATGACTTTCCTAATTCAAATTTGGCAAGTCCCCTGACTTTCCTAATTTAAATTTGGCAAGTCCCTGACTTTCCTAATCCAATTTGGCAAGTCCACTGACTTGACTTTCCATAAATCATGTTGTTAGGAAAGAGCTATTGTCACTCATGCATGTCCTTGGTGTGTCCTTGCATATACCCATACTTAGTACAAGTGTGTACTAATCCCATACAACTCTATATTTTTAGGTGCAGGCACAGGTGGACGCTAGAGCTTACAGGTTGACGTTACAGCTATCCGGACGTGGAGCTTTCATCCGGACTTGGTAGGCCCTAATGCTTTCGAGGATGTCTACCGTTATTATCTAGCTTAGATGTAGGCTTTAGCTAGTGGAGCATGTTCCACTAGTGTTTCTTTCCACTTTCATTTCAGACTTTGTATTGGTGCCGTTTTGGCAAAAATACGTTTAATGCAATTATGAACTGTTTCTTTCATTTGAATCTCTATATTAGATGGTTGATTTGTGAACGCCTATGATGTTAAGTTTAAAATGTTTTGCATGGAATAAGAAAACAAAAAGTTCAAATTTTCCGCTAAAATTAACCTAGATGAAGTAAGAATGACGTATGTAGGCTTGTCTGCGACCTCTGAGAGGTCAACGACGCCGGTCTCTAGGGTCTAGATTCCGGTCGTGACAGCCCTTGGCTCGCCCATTTTTCCAGCCTAACAATGTTTCACTATTTTGGGCATAACGTCGTACTCCGAGATCGGAATTGAGCAAACTTGTAGCGTCGGAAAGAGGATTTTAGAGACCTTTAAAGTTACAACTTAAAAATTCTGCCCCTTCACGACTTACTCGCCATTTGTTTCAGTAAGCTTTTTTTTTGGGTAGTCCACTTGGCGAACTAGAGGGGGAGAAGGGCGACACGCCAATAAGGTTGGAGAGCTTTCACCTAGTCAACCTTTGGTCCAGCATCTTGTCCAAATGGGCAGTCACTAGGCGATCACAATGGCCCAAGGGCGACCCGCCCAACTCCTTGGCCGATCAAGTACTCCATCGCCAAACAGCCCCTCTAAAACAAAGGTTTCTTTCTCTCAAACATGC
>JAJJBR010001917.1:0-20721 GCA_022817965.1 Solanum lycopersicoides
ACTCCAACTAAGACACGGCTATCTTGCCACATCTTGCACCAAGTCGTTTGCTACATCCTTGAGCTGATAGGAAGCCAGCTCAGCCTTCTCAATGTCAGTGGCCCCCATAGCCACAGGATCTTATGCACCTCATCTACAAACTCTTGAGGATCCTCCGATGTCTTAACCCCTGTGAAAATGGGAGGATTCATCCCGTGAAATCCCTCAGTCTGTCAGCCATGCTACGGACCTGTGGGTTCTCCCTCTGAACATCCTGTCTGTTGACCTGGGCAGTCATAGCCTGGGCCTGCATGGTAATGGCCGCGTGCCATGGGCCAAAGATGCCCGCACCTCAGCATCAGTCAACCCAGCTGGGTTAACTGGTATGGCCACTCCTTCAGCTGGAGCCTGGGGTAGATCCTGATTATCCCTAGCAGCAGCTCCTCCTCTCCTCTGACCAAATCCTCTCCTAGTGTTCATTATCTAGAAAACAAAAAGGATTGATGTTAGACACGCTCATAACACCAAGAATTCAGACATTTAGAAAAGCACGATAAGATCAGAAGAAGGGAAACATTCCTACGCATCATGCAGTCTCTAATCCAGGATAGTGGTGCACTTCACTACCATGACTTAGAAACTACTCAATATGGTTGATGTGAACTTATTATTTTAGTAATTTAACCTAGTTCTCTGATACCAACTTTGTCACGACTGGAATCTAGACCCCAGACGAGACCGGCTTCGTTGACCTCTCAGAGGTCGCAGACAAGCCTACTTACGTCATTCTTACTTTACATAGGTTAATTTTAGCGGAAAATTTGAAACTTTTTGTTTCTAACATTTCTTACTAAACATTTCTAATACATTCGTAATTCGTTCAACATCAACCATCTAAACATTAAGAGATAATCAAATGAAAGAAATAGTCCAATAATATAATCGTATAATTGCCAAAATGGCATCCATACATAGTCTGAATAAAATAAGAAAGAAACGCTAGTGGAACATGCTCCACTAGCTCAACTCCTAAACTAAGCTAGAACATAAACAGTAGCATCCTCGAAAGCATGAGGACCTACCAAACCGGATGAATGCTGGACGTCCGGATAACTGTAGCGATGATCCTGTAGCTCTACGTCCACTGTGCCTGCACCTAAAAATAGTAGAGTTTGTATAGGTTTAGTACACACTTGTACTAAGTATGGGTATATGCAACCACACACCAAGGACATGCATGAGAAAGAATAGCTCTTTCCTAACAACATGATTTTGGAAGTCAAGTCAGTGGACTTGCCAAATTGAGATTAGGAAAGTTTCCAAATTTGGATTAGGAAAGTAAGTGAGCTTTCCAAATTTTGATTAGGAAAGTGATACCATGATAATAACATACATCATCATACTTTTCACATTTGCACACAGCACATAACATTTACACATAGCACATTCATATAGCATACAATACATTTACATGTAGCACATAACTTCTTTCATATCATTCATTCATATGCCATGAGACCTTGGAATCATGGACTTGACATTAAGACATCCCAGAAATGAGGGCTCAAACATATGGGACCTCAACTAGGGAGTCTTCATTAGCAAACACAGAGGCTGCTTCATTCATTCATACGTACTTCATTTCATTTCGTTTCATAGTCCAGTGTAACCACCAATTTATACCTAGGATGTAGTCTAAGACTTTCATTAGGTTCGTTGTGCAGTGACCAAAAATGACCTAATGTCATTACTTGAAATCTAACTCACCTTTTGATTATCCTATCCTAACACCTTTGGTATTCATTCATTTCATTATGTGCATCATTTGAGGCTGGCCTCATTCATTCATTGGAACTTTAACTTTAACCGACATAGATCATGTGAGCATTATGAAATCCAGTGTCTCCCCCACACCGAAAAAAGGTGGAATCACCGGCCAAAGTGATCAATAACATGCTAGCGTATATGGGAATTAACCCTGCCAGATCCCTATATTGGCAGTATAGGTTCGAAGACTAGGAGATATAAGGAGACCCATACCCGGCAAGCCGTAGAGTCTCATCTCATGAGAGTTACGTGAACCTCCGCCCTTCCCGAAAGAAGGCATCACCGCTCATAGCTAGTCTATCGGTGCTCAGTATAAAGTTCCATTTCATTCATCTCTTACGTCATGGAAGTTGGCTTCTAGTATGAGGACATCATAGCTCATTATATGATTTCTCATCTCATCATTCGTATTGAGTGTGTTAAGATCAATACTCTCATTAGAGTGTTCATAGAGACTTGTCTCTTCATTATCTTACACCCTCATAGGTGAGTACGTGTTGGTAACATTTACTTAGGCTCATTTGAGATTACTCTCATTATTTACATTAGCCTCATATCATGTTGTCACCACATTCATTATCATTAGCCCCTTTGCTTTTTCATAGTTACTCACCTTTTATTATGTGAATGTTCATTTCATCATTTCATTGTTCATCTCATTATATGCCAATGCACTTGGCCATTTAGTGTATTTACACTCATACTTAACCCTTCTAGAGTTCATCATTTCATTTCATACATCTTAGGTTCACTTACTTTTGAACGTATGTTAGACTTATGAGTGTATACACACAAGCCATGAGGCTTCATTCGTAGTTCGTTAAGTGATTCATACATTCCTAAGATTATGTTGTACAAGACTTATGTATCTTGTATTTATGTCAAGATCTTGAATTAGATCTAAGTAGGTGGCATTTATTCTTGTACGTTTTGTTCACGTATGATTTATGTATCAATACGGAAATTTGGGCAAGGAATCCCAAGTCTTGAATCAATTGGATATCATTTACATTTTTAATTGATTTTATTCTAATATTCATAACATTTTAAACTCTAAGTCAAATAACAATATTTAATTTGAAGTCTTACTTTTCTATTTTAAATCTCTCTTGCATTGGCCGATGGGTTGTGGGTTCGAGTCCCCACAACCCCACTTTTTATTTTTCATTAGCATAATATTCTCCTATTCTTTCTTAAACAAAGAGGTTGTGGGACCCCCACAACCTCTTTTATTTTTCTCTTAATTTCGCCCAAGTAAGGAGGTTGTGGGTTCGAACCCCCACATCCTCCTTTCTTTTAATAAATTTTCGCTAAGGGCTGTGAGGTGGTGGGTTCGAACCCCCACAGCCCCATAATTATATTTTTAATATTTTCTCTAAGTTAGGAGCATGTACAGTGAGGTCATGGGATCGAACCCCCATGGCCTCACTTGTTTTATCATTTAATTTCGCGGGCAGTAGCTAAGGGGTTCGAATCCCCTTAGCCCCAACACCTTTTTCTTTTTAGTTTCCATTCTACTCTTCATGAATTCTGACCGAGGGGTGGTGGGTTCGAATCCCACTCCCCTCATTAATTTTTCTCTTATTCATACCCTTGCTCAGACCCAGGATCGAACCCCCCAGCCCTCACCCTTTGCCGTGTCTATTTCGCCCAAGGATAAGGTCACGGGTTCAATTCCTAGTGGCCTCATTCTTTTATATTTTTTTTTGTAAATTTTCCAGATTCAAAAGCATTTATATTTAGTCAATATTAACTTGTACAATGCTGAAAATTTTAGTTACTTTTAACTCATAACATCAATGTTTTACTTAGTTCATAAATTCTTTCATAATTCCACTTCAACGTATTTTTAAGTGCATCCTTCAGAGAACTTATTGGCTATCAAATCCTTGTTCAAGTCAGCCACATTTCTTCTTTATGAACATCACAATCTTCATGAGTTTGGGTACGTAAATTAACAAACACAACATTAGCAATTTTAAGCCTCAAGGCCGAGACTCCAAATATGGCATACAATTTTTTTCTTAATTTCGAACACACACATGGTTTGTCTTTTCATAAATTAACGTACATTCAACACATTAACATTCAGCACAAACATCACATAATCCTAAGGCTACCAGCATTCATACCAACCTACATTCGTTGGGAGCTAATGACAGGGACATGCAACGGGGAAACAAGTTTAGTTTTTGAGCCGAATATACTGAGTCCTAGGGGTCTCTTGGGAAAGGGACCAAGAGTAAGAAGACCCATACCTTTGTTTTCTTCATAAATCTCCAGAATGCTGCCCAAGAACCTCTCCAAAAATCAGTCCAAACACCCACACTCACACCTCACCCGACTAGCGTAGTATGCTTTGCTTAACGTTACCGAATTGCTTTCTCTTTTGTGTTTTGCTTGTGAATTCTTCAAGCATGAAGAATTTTTGTTTTCTTTCTGACTTTTGTTCACGTTTGCAGCCAGAGAGAGTGTGAGAAAGAGAGAGATTAGTCGTGAAAGAGAGAGTGGGGGATGGGAGATAGTGGTCTAGTAGAAATAGGATTTGTTGGTAGGACTTAGTCAACTTAAATAAATAATTAAAATTAATAAAAATCTGATTTCTTTTTCCTAAATCAGCTAATATTAATTATTTATTAAAATTAAGTTAACTAATTAAAATAAAAGCAAGTTAAATCATGCTTCTAGTGGGGCTCGAACCCGAGTGACCCCATTTGCGAAAAATGGGTCAATTCGGGTTGCCCCACCCGAATTGCCTTAAATAAATAAATTAATTTATTAATTAATTTGTTCCTCAGGGTAATTACAATATTACCCTTGGCTTGGAAAAGACCATTTTACCCTTGGACCCTCAAAACTTAAGATTTCTTCTTTTAAGTCCGGTAAAAATTCTTTCGATTAAATCTTCATTTTCGCGAGCCTCACATGGCTGGTTCCAACCTTTCCAAGCTCAATTAACTCCCCAAGTTAGTTGGCTTGGTCGTAGTAAGGGTTCTGAGGTCTGTTCTTCGCGTATCAATACGTGTGGACCTTGGTCTAATCACAAGCATTCTTGAAAAACATAAGTCTTGATCCTATTCATTTTTAGGGTTGTTACACATATGATATCAAATAAAAGGAATGATGCAACATCTCAATAAATCAAATGTCACTATGACAATAATCACCCCAATTATCACAATTATACAGGTTTAGCAAAGAACAAAATCAGACATAACAAATCAAGTAAATAATATATCAGCTAATGCCCATATGCTTTGGCATTCTCGGATTACAATCCACATTCTTTAGTAATAAACTTTGTCTTTATAACACCGATACTCGTACCATTCTCAACCCATCACACACAAACAATTAATCACATTGTCTTTTATAATCCTTTTTCATCATTAGAATTTATCAAGGTGGACAAGTCAACCCATCACCAAGTCCCATTACTCCCAACTATATACCACAAGGAAATCACACATTTCATACACTTAACAAGGGTTTAGAAATTCACTTGCGTGAATCCAATAAGAATTTACTCCGGAACTTGAGCCTTCCCCTTTTGGTGTACTTCCAACTCAAAGTAATCTATTCACATTAACGACCACAATAAGATTTTGGAACTAACAACACCCATATTGCTATAGGTTTAGCCTAAACCCAAAAAAACTCAGCCCCGAATCAAAAATCAAGTTTAAGGTTAAGTCTTAATTCCTCCCAACAATAAAATCCTAATAGTTTTTGTATAATATAACATACTTAATATTTAATTACCTATATCAATATGGATAAACTTAAACAATAATGTGATAGTAAAATAATATTAATTAAAATGAAAGCCAATTGTTTATGTACCAGCGGTGGCAACTATACGAACTCTTAATACTTGTTACACCTATCCGTCCAATTGAACAACCACAAATCACCTGCTAGAGCATTTTCAAATTTCATTTTATTTTCAATTATGAAAAGGAATCATTAATTAATGCCAACCTCCTTACACAAAATTGTTGTGATCCTTCAATTTTATTTTATTTTTATTTGAAATATTAATATAATAATATGACTTATCACCCAATCATTAATATACTACTATATTTTCCTATAACAACAATACATAAACAAACGAAACTCGAGGTTTTACCTGAAGCACGAGTAGTTTTTCTTATGGCGTTAAACCGTGCCCTTCGCCTCTCTCGAATTATTGACTAAAATATTAACCCTACTAACTTTGAATGTATATGGGACAAGTGACCTGGATAATAAATAAATAAATAAATAAATAAGGGCTTGACTTATTAATCACCAACTAAATAAATTAATTATTTAATAAATTTCTGTTTTTCAATTAACTAATTGTAATTATCGAATAGTTCAAAATTCTCAAACCATCTTTACCGATCGATTATAAATAACTCGAGATAATTATCCGAAGGGGTAAAACTATAACTTTCTTTTTTAAGAAAAATCCAAAATTGACCTTACGGGTCATTACATTATCCACCACTAAAAATCATGTTTGTCCTCGAATATAAGAAAGAAGAAGGAAGAAGGACCGACATTACCAAACGTCAAAGTTATGACCTACCAATTAGTGTTTATCTCTCTAAGTGAGTCCTCCTTAAGACCATTCTATCAAGATACACTACTAAGAATTTGAACTTTTGAATCAACCTTGGAATATCCATAAATTTAGAGTTATTATCAAGTCACAGACGAATCCATGAACCCTATCTAAATTGAAAGCCATTGGACCTTAACACCACCATCATGACAAATCTTTTCTAACATAACCAAGATAATCTTCTAAATCTATACTAGTTGCTACCATAAATGAACTTAAATCAATCACCACACACTCACAATGCACAAACCATCACAGATCTTATCAAGATTTTTGTTTTCTTCCACACACTATATTTTCATGAACTTAAGTTATAAAAATCTGATCTTTAGACATCAAGTACTAAATAAGGAAGAATCAAACTTATCTAACACAAAGAAGAACAAGATCAAGTAACCACATAGCTAGTGATACACCTAAGCTAACAGAACCTCTAACAACACTCTTAGAGAATTTTACTTTTCATAGTTCTTATATAAATTCTCATAGGCAAGGATGAACACGTAGAAATACTGGTATACTTCAACCATCCCAAACAACACCAAGTCTATCATAACTAAAATGACCAAATCTATCCAAGACTGTCACCCTACTAATAAGACAATCACAGGATCGGAATACCCGATCCACCACTAGGAATTCACCCAAAGATGTGAAAACACAGGTGACATAGACAGTGAATCAAACTCTAAATAATGTTCAAAACGAGGAGGGTGGTTACATAATAACATACGAAACCAAAGTCGAATAACTCAAGATACTCCTTCCATAATGCCCATATCAAACATTTATATCAATCTAACTCCATCATTTATACTTTTTAGCACCCACAATCAATCAGTCTGGATCCCATTTATAATTGCTCACATACTTGTTTTATCGAACCCCACATACTCTTCACATCATTTCACTAAAGCTCATACATCTTAATAGTAAGAACCATCATAATCATTATGGCCATCCACCTTACTCTCAAACTATCACTAGTATCAGTCTTATTAGAAAACACATTGCCTCTAAAAGTTTTGAACTATGGCTTCCTCTCTTTCCATTTAAGCATTTCATGACAAATACAGGTCACACCAAAGGCTCATAACATTAATTTCAAATCTAAAAGTACCTTACCATCGAGATACAACAATTGAATCACACTCAATGTCAACTCCACGTATTTTTTTTTATATACCAAATTGCAACTAATATTCAAAACCATCATACACCTCATACTAACACCTAAGAAATTTTTTATCACTCAATAATTGGGTATTCTATAAGCTAGCTCATCACCTCTACTCACTATCAATTGCTTATGTAACATATCATACCAATCTATATTGTCCCATCAATAAATTAGTTTAAATCCCCTCAAAATCCTCATTAACCTTGTATAATTGTAGGTTCATCCTATTGTGTATCCATAAGTCACCTACCATAATCTGAATGAATTAGCACCACATAACAACAAAAAATCTTCACACCTCACTATTTTTTTTCCCACTCAAATCAAAACCTTATAATCATAAAAACTGCTGACAAATTCCTGGTACGTCTATACCGAACAAATTCACATCCATAGTCATATTAGATATTATATATGAAAACTCATACATCCTTCAACTTCAAACCAAGATTCTATATGAGAGGTCTTATTCCTTCGTTTCTCTTAAATTCTTCTTATGACACAAAATTTTTAGTATCTTGAACTCTTCAATACATCAAATCTTGTTTCTTTGGTCGACTCGCTTACCAATCTTATCCTTTGACCAACAACTCATGGTATTTTTATCTTATCCTCGAAATTAAAACATTACGTGAAATTCCATTTAGGTATAACAATCAAAAGTAATCAAATTTTCTACTCAAATTATTTTTAAGTCCTTCCAAATGCTTCATACTCAATGTGATCGACATTTCTTACCTTATCAATTCATACCTTGACATAACACACTACCACAATTGTGCACCATGAAAATCTTAATTTTTTTTTTTCTTCCAACCATGTAACACAATCCCATTATCTATTAACATTAGCTCATACCTTGAAGATTTTTTTAAAAAAAATTCATGTATCTTACCTTTTTATTGATCGCCTTTCTATCGATCTTATCATATCCTTCGCTAAAAATTAAACCATACTCATTATTAAACTCAAAATCAACGTAGAATTTATAATCACACTCGAGTTGAACGTAATACATTCCTTTCTCAAGACTTATCCAATAGTTCTTAACCAATGTGATGAAGTTGTGACATTATTATCATAACCAAAGCAAATTGAATAAAATCACATGTCTCTAAATCAAATTCTCAATCCCTTTGAAGATACATCTTTAGCCTTTGCAATAAGAAAAAATATACTTACTCTCACCTCTTTTTGAATGCTCCACTACATCCCACACTTTTTCATTAAGACTGTAGATGCTTTCAATTTTATTCGAGCAGTGTCTCTACATATTCTTAGACTTTCCATACAACCACATTACTCACCAAATTGTGGAAAACCACCACATTAGATACTTGCTAGTCGTTATTACCATACAAAATTTGTTTAGCCGACAATTCTTATCATATAGTTGCGTCTTAATTACGATTTCATCACAAATCCTTATTATCGTTATGCTCGTCAAACATTTTTCTCATCTCAAAGTCAACCTTTTCATCTACATGACATTTCAAAACCATCTATACCAATCTAATTCAAAATACTAACTCAACTTTATACATGTTTCCTTACTAAAATTCTCAGTTACCTTCACACAAATATACTCATTTAGACTTCTTTTACCTTTAAGCTTCTCAACCTAATATCGATCCACTTTCATGGAGCTTACGATGAAATCACCACGTATTTAAAATTCTCAAGATACACTTCACAACCTAAACACATTAATATCGTACCAAAGATCCACCACTAAAAGCTTCCTTATAAATAACTCATTCGTATGTAGTAACAAGCTAGTTGGTTTCTCAAATATGAATGTGACATCAAACTTTATTATACGAGCATGCGATACAAATAATAACTCCTTATGTAGTTAGTATTCATGCTTAACTATCAACATATCTGTTTGCATATACGACTGATACCACATTGTGAAAGCCCGTTATATCCACCACTAGAGCACATCATACATACTGAGAAGATCATATCCACCATAACGCACATTTTTACCCATCAAATAGCTGAACAATATTACCAATTAGCTCCATATCTAGCTCAAGCTATATGTATTCTTTCGTAGGTCAAGTCAATATTAAAAGTAACACACTTCATAACTCTAACCAAGTAATCATCGATAATATTATAGTAGAAATTATAACCTTAATAGATGCATAATATTCCCATCATTTTCCAAGCAACCCATTCATGTTATGATAACTTTACTAATTGTAGTTTCCAAAGTTACATGTCCATTATCTAGCTATCCCTTTAGTCATTTTACTTCCAATTGTTAAACCACTCTAATTATCGTATATACCACATAAGTACTATTCATTTTACTAAAGTAACTAAACTTACACAATCCCTTCAAATTATTGAACATTCTAAATCTATCCAGACATCTTTTCCATAAGTATATTACTTCCATCTTAATATTAGATCTAATGTTCAAACCATACAAGACGTCAACTACACACATGAGAAATCACACACGAGTCATCACTATAAGTGAAAATGAATGGAGTGCAGCGATAAGAAACAAAGTCGGACAAAGTACGCACGATAGAGATCCAAGAAGTGAAGATTTTTTCTAAAAGTCACTATAGCCTCTCAAGGATAAGTACAGACGTCTCCGTACCGATCCTCGAGACTCTACTTAGACTCGGCTTGTATACACGTGAGACCTATGAACATGAGGCTCTGATACCATGTTGTCACGACCCAAAAATGGACGTGATGGCACTCGTCTTATCCCACCAAGACAAGTCAGCCTAAAACTTAACTATTTCAATAAAATGCGGAAAATTACAGAAACAATTCAAAACACCCCCAAAATCTGGTTTTCACGTGTATAAGCCTCTAAAGTATTACAATTGATTCAAAAGAAACTCTAGTCTCAAATGAACTTGTTTCTAGAATAGAACAAGGTCATAACTAAGGAGAAAGAAAGTCCGCTGAGACGACAAACAACTACCTCACAAATCTCCAAGAAGCCTCAGACAAGGAGAAGAGAAATATCACAAAGTCCGGGATAGTAACCTACAAAAAAATTATAGTAGCAAGGGATGAGTACCAAACCACACGGTACCCAGCAAGTAAACGTCTAAACTCAAGCTAAGGGGATAAAATACGAGTACTCCTTACACACCAACCGAACCTCCACAACTACAACCTGCATAAAAATCAGCCCAACCTAACAATTCACAGTGTTCATAGCACCCACCTCATCAAATCATTTTAACAAATTACACATCCTCAACTACAAACTCAATATTCAATAAACTCAATATTCAACAAAAAAAGCACTCACAATATATATCAACAACACACAAGATCAAGTTCGTCAAATAGAGGTAATCAAATATCAAGTCTTCCCAACCACCAATAAAACACATAATCATCAAGAATAAAGAATGTCATGGGATGCAATGCAATATGACACCATGAAGTGATATGCCTCAGAACCAATTTGTCTCTCAACCGTATACATGATACTCCTCGGAAATACATCGAGAGTTCATGACCCATGAGGGACTCGCGAGGTCCATATACCGACACGGACGATCTCCACGTGTGTGTGCGGACAATCTCAACGCACTATCATAATCAAACAAATTTCGCACGGACGATCTCCACGTGCCCAAATCATAATCATACTTTTTCTATCGCACGGACGATCTCCACGTGCCCAAATAATCATAACTCGATCTCAACACGGACGATCTCCACGTGTTAGACCTTTACTCATACACAATCTCATGTCAATGCATGTGCACATATGATATCAAATAAAAGCAATGATGCAACATCTCAATAAATCAAATGTCACTATGACATATAATCACCCCAATTATCACAATTATACAGGTTTAGCAAAGAACAAAATCAGACATAACAAATCAAGTAAATAATATATCAGCTAATGCCCATATGCTTTGGCTTTCTCGGATTACAATCCACATTCTTTAGTAATAAACTTTGTCTTTATAACACCGATACTCGTACCATTCTCAACCCATCACACACAAGCAATTAATCACATTGTCTTTTATAATCCTTTTTCATCATTAGAATTTATCAAGGTGGACAAGTCAACCCATCACCAAGTCCCATTACTCCCATCTATATACCACAAGGAAATCACACATTTCATACACTTAACAAGGGTTTAGAAATCCACTTGCCTGAATCCAATAAGAATTTACTCCAGAACTTGAGCCTTCCCCTTTTGGTGTACTTCCAACTCAAAGTAATCTATTCACATTAACGACCACAATAAGATTTTGGAACTAACAACACCCATATTGCTATAGGTTTAGCCTAAACCCAAAAAAACTCAGCCCCAAATCGAAAATCAAGTTTAAGGTTAAGTCTTAATTCCTCCCAACAATAAAATCCTAATAGTTTTTGTATAATATAACATACTTAATATTTAATTACCTATATCAATATGGATAAACTTAAACTATAATGTGATAGTAAAATAATATTAATTAAAATGAAAGCCAATTGTTTATGTACCAGCGGTGGCAACTATACGAACTCTTAATACTTGTTACACCTATCCGTCCAATTAAACAACCACAAATCACCTGCTAGAGCATTTTCAAATTTCATTTTATTTTCAATTATGAAAAGGAATCATTAATTAATGCCAACCTCCTTACACAAAACTGCTGTGATCCTTCAATTTTATTTTATTTTTATTTGAAATATTAATATAATAATATGACTTATCACCCAATCATTAATATACTACTATATTTTCCTATAACAACAATACATAAACAAACGAAACTCGAGGTTTTACCTGAAGCACGAGTAGTTTTTCTTATGGCGTTAAACCGTGCCCTTCGCCTCTCTCGAATTATTGACTAAAATATTAACCCTACTAACTTTTAATGTATATGGGACAAGTGACCTGGATAATAAATAAATAAATAAATAAATAAATAAGGGCTTGACTCATTAATCACCAACTAAATAAATTAATTATTTAATAAATTTCTGTTTTTCAATTAACTAATTGTAATTATCGAATAGTTCAAAATTCTCAAACCATCTTTACCGATCGATTATAAATAACTCGAGATAACTATCCGAAAGGGTAAAACTATAACTTTCTTTTTAAAAAAATCCAAAATTGACCTTACGGGTCATTACATTCCCTACTACGACCAAGTCAACTAACTTGGGGAGTTAGTTGAGCTTGGAAAGGTTGGGATCAACCAGGTAAGGCTCTCGAAAATTAAGATTTTATCGAAGGAGTCTTTACCGAACTTAAAAGAAGAAATCTTAAGTTTTGAAGGTCTAGGGGTAAAATGGTCTTTTACCAGGCTAAGGTTAATATCGTAATTTCCCTAAATATATAATTAATTAATTATTTAATAAGACGGAGGGGCAATTTTGAGAGAGAGAGAGAGAGAGCCGAAATTTAACTCTTGGAGTAGAGTCTTGCTCCACCCGGGTTCGAACCTAGGTGGAAGCAATGATTTAAATTACTTTTATTTAAGATTGATAAATTAATTTAATTAATTAATAATTATTAAGCTCTCATGGAATTCTTTCTCCAAGAGGACTTTCTTTCGAACGCTTCTTAAACTCTTGAAACTAAGGTTGTTCCCCTTCGTATGCCCTTGTCCTTAGCTCCCAAACGAATTTGTAGGATGGGTATGTTGTGCTGCTAGATTTTAGTATGAATGATATGTTTAAATTAAATACGAACGTGTTTATGTGCGGGAAATCACGATAATAATCATCAAAATATGACTGGAAAAGTTGATGTATAGGTGTGTATAGGGCAGTGTTTTAGTCACTGTTTTGGGGTGTATAAGTTATGTATTTATTGTGTATTTTATGTGTGTAATGGGTGTACAATCTGATGTTCATTATAATGAAGTATTGTGAATTGAATAACCATCTTATAGCTATCTAAACTTATGAAACAAATGCACCTAAAAATGGTTGGAGAAGGACTAAAATTTCCAGATTTTTGTACCCTTCAAAAGTGTCAAATTCTGGGTTTTCAAAATAAAATAAAATAAGTGAGGTCAATGGGAATCGAACCCAAGACCTCACCTGTGAAAGAAGCTGAAAAAGAAAAAAAAAAAAAAAGGGGGGTGGGGGTGCTGGAGGATCGAACTCGTGACCCAGCAGTGCCCTCGCGAAAGAGAAAAGAAAAATAAAAGGGGGGGGGGTTGCTGGGGGATCGAACTCGCGACCCACCAGTCCCCTCGCGAAAAGAAAAGAAAAAAAAATTAAAGGGGAGGCGTGGGATTCGAACCCACGACCTCCCAGTACGCGCGAAAGGAGAATAAATACTGAAAAAGAAAAGGCGAGGCGTGGGGATCGAACCCACGACCTCAGAGCTGACGGGAGACGCGAAATAATAAGGAAAATAAAGTGAGGTTGTGGGGATTCGATCCCACAACCTCACTGCCACTCGCCCCATTTAATTTAAATAAAATAGAGGGGCTGTGGGGGTTCGAACCCACCACCTCACAGCCTCCTCAGCGAATTTAATACGAAAATGAGGGGGGCTATGGGGGTTAGAACCCACAACCTCCCCATTGCAGTGAATTCTATTAAATTAAAAATTAATGAGCTATGATGTCCTCATACTAGAAGCCAGCTTCCATGACGTATGAGATGAATGAAATGGAACTTTATACTGAGCACCGATAGGCTAGCTATGAGCGGTGATGCCTTCTTTCGGGAAGGGCGGAAGTTCACGTAACTCTCATAGATGAGACTGACCGGCTTGCGTGGTATGGGTCTCCTTATATCTCCTAGTCTTCAAACCTATACTGCCAATATAGGGATCTGGCGGGGTTAAATTCCCATGTACGCTAGCATGTTATTGGGTCACTTTGGCCAGTGATTTCACCTCTTTTCAGTGTGGGGGAGGCACTGGATTTCATGATGCTCACATGATCTATGTCGGTTAAAGTTAAAGTTTCCAATGAACGAATGAGGCCAGCCTCAGATGAAGCACATAATGAAATGAATGGTACCAAAGGTGTTAGGATAGGATAATCAAGAGGTGAGTTAGACTCAAGTAATAACACTAGGTTATTCTTGATCATTGCACAGTAAACCCGATGAAAGTCTTAAACTGCACCCTAGGTATAGCTGGTGTTCACACTGGCCTACGAATTAAATGAAATGAAGTAGGTATGAATGAATTAAGCAGACTCTGTGTTTGCTAATGAAGACTCCCTAGTTGAGGTCCCATATGTTGAGCCCTCATTCTGGAAAGTCTTAATGTTAAGTCCACGATTCCAAGGTCTCATGGCATATGAATGAATAATATGAAAGAAGCTATGTGTTACATGTTATGTGCTATGATATGTGCTATATGACGATATTATGTGCTGTGTGCAATACGATATTTATAATGATGCATGTTACTCTCACGGCATGACCTTTCCTAATCTCAATTTGGCAAGTCCACTGACTTGACTTCCAAAAATCATATTGTTAGGTAAGAGCTATTCTTTCTCATGCATGTCCGTGGTGTGTGGTTGCATATACCCATACTTAGTACAAGTGTGTACTAACCCCTACAAACTTTACTATTTTAGGTACAGGCACAGGTGGACGATAGAGCTAAAGGATCGTCATTGCAAATCCGGACGTCAGCATTCATTCGGAGTTTGGTAGGTACTCATGCTTTCGAGGATGCTACTGTTTTACATTCTAGTGTAGTTTAGAGTTGAGCTAGTGGAGCATGTTCCAATAGCGTTTCTTTCCTGTTTTTATTCAGACTTTGTATTGATGCCATTTCGGCAATTATACACTTAATACTTATTGATTTATTTCTTCAGTTGCTTATCTTATAATGTTAGATGGTTGATGGTGAACACTTATGAAATGATAAGAATGTTTAATAAGTATATTAAGGAAACCAAAAAAAAAAGTTTCAAATTTTCCGCTAAAATTAACCTAGATGAAGTATGAATGACGTAAGTAGGCTTGTCTGCGACCTCTGAGAGGTCAACGACGCCGGTCTCGTCTGGGGTTTAAGTTCCAGTCGTGACAAAGTTGGTATCAGAGCACTAGGTTACATTCCGAAAATATTGAGTTCACATCAACCACATTGAGTGGTTTCTAAGTCATGGTAGTGAGTGCACCACTATCCTGAATTAGAGACTGCATGATGCGTAGGAAAATTTCCCTTCTTCTGATCTTATCGTGCTTTTTGAATGTCTGATTTCTTGGTGTTATGAGCGTATCTAACATCAATTTTTGTTGTTTTCAGAGAATGGACCCTAGGAGGGCTATTGGTCAGAGGAGAGGAAGAGCAGCTGCTGGGGGCAACCGAGTTCCACCCCAGGCTCCAGCTGAAGGAGTGGCTGTGCCAGTTAATCCAGCTGGGTTGACTGATGCTGAGGTGAGGGTATCTCTGGCCCAGATGGCACATGCCATTACTATGCAGGCCCAGTCCATGACTGCCCAGGTCAACTGGCAGAATGTTCAGAGGGAGAACCCACCGGTTCGTAGCATGGCTGACAGGCTGAGGGATTTCACGAGGATGAATCCCCCTATTTTCACAGGGTCTAGGACTGCAGAGGATCCCCAAGAGTTTGTGGATAAGGTGCATAAGATCCTGGTGGCTATGGGGGCCACTGATATTGAGAAGGCTGAGCTGGTTTCCTATCAGCTCAAGGATGTTGCACAGACTTGGTGCAAGATGTGGCAAGATAGTCGTGTCTTAGGTGGAGTGCCAGTCACATGGGAGCTGTTCAAGACAGCATTTCTGGAGATATTCTTCCCCAGGGAGATGAGGGAGGCCAAGGTTGAGGAATTCATCAACCTTAAACAAGGCTCTATGACAGTCAGGGAGTATTCCCTGAAGTTTGTTAAGCTGTCAAGGTATGTTATTTTCCCTAGTATTTAATAGCAAGAATGAGGAGAATAGTGAACTTTGTTGAAATCATCCAGGTATGCTACTTCCCTGGTTTCTAACAACAGGGATGAGATGAGCAGGTTCCTCACAGGAATCAATGGGGACCTGGAGGAGGAGTGTCGATCTGCGATGCTCCATGATAATATGGATCTTTCCAGGTTGATGGTGCATGTCCAGCAGGTAGAGGACAGTCGCAGAAAGAGAGGTGTTCGTGATTCTAGGAGGCCTAGGCCTCAAGATCAGGCAGGACCCAGTCATGGAGGCCACAGGAACAACTTTGGCGTCCGTGAGCAGCCAAGGTTCAAAAAGGGGCAACAGAGTTCTGGGAATTCTAATCCTCAGAGGAGTGCTACACCTACAGGAGGCAGACCTGACCCCAAGAAGGGAAATGGAGGTGAGATGCAGCGTCCTAAGAAGAATTGTGCTAAGTGTGGCCGAAATCACAGTGGAGAGTGCAGACAGGGCACTAATGCCTGCTTCGGTTGTGGTAAGAGTGGACACATGGTCAGAGACTGTCCACAAACAGAGGTCAGGCTGGAGGTAATGCTCAGCCTAGGCCTAATCCATAGGGTGCAGCAGCAGCCGAGCCTCCTAAGAGGAACAGGTTCTATGCCCTGAAGGGTAGGGAGGAGCAGGAGAAGTCCGCTGATGTGGTCACATGTATGCTGCAAGTGTTCTCAACTTCTGTTTATGCTTTACTTGATCCAGGGTCTACACTTTCCTTTCTAACTCCTCTGCTTGCTCTTACTTTTGAGATATTGCCTGAAGTTCTGCATGATCCTATAGTGGTTAGTACACCTTTAGGAGAGAATGTAAGAACAGATAGAGTATACAAGGATTGCCCAATAGTTGTGAGTGGTAAAACTATGTGTGCAAACCTGGTTGAGTTACCCATGCATGATTTTGATGTTATTCTTGGCATGGATTTGCTTCACAGTTGTTATGCTTTCTTGGACTGTCATAGTAGAGTGGTGAGATTTCTCTTTCCTAATGAAGAAGAGTTAGTCTGGGAGGGGTACAATTCGAGTCGTCCTAATCCCTTGATTTCTAACCTTAAGGCCAATAAGATGATGTCCAAGGGGTTATTGTGTCATCTTGTGAGTGTTAATGATTTAGATCATGACATTCCTTCCATAGACTCAGTACCTGTAGTGAATGAGTTCTTAGATATGTTTCCTGATGATTTGCCTGGAGTCCCTCCCCTTCGAGAGATTGACTTTGGTATCGATTTAGAACCCGATACTAAACCAATCTCAATTCCTCCTTACAGAATGGCTCCAGCTGAACTCAAAGAGTTGAAGCTGCAGTTAAAAGATCTCACTGACAAGGGTTTCATTCAGCCGAGCATATCCCCTTGGGGCGCTGAGTGTTGTTTGTAAAGAAGAAAGATGGGACCCTTAGAATGTGTATAGATTATCGGTAGATCAACAAAGTCACTATAAAGAATAAGTATCCACTCCCCAGAATAAATGATTTGTTCGATCAGCTCCAAGGGTCTAGTTTCTTCTCTAAGATTGATCTTCGTTCAGGGTATCATCAGCTTAGGGTTAGGGATGGAGATATCCCAAAGACAGTCTTTCGTACCTGCTATGGTCACTATGAGTTTCTAGTCATGTCATTTGGTCTCACGAATGCACCTGCTGCATTTATGGATCTCATGAACAGGGTCTTCCGTGAACACCTTGACTCTTTCGTCATAGTATTCATTGAGGACATTCTCATCTACTCTAAGACCAAGGAAGAGCATGAACAACATTTGAGACTAACCTTGCAGGTACTTAGACTGCATCAGTTGTATGCCAAATTCAGCAAATGTGAATTCTGGCTAAGATCAGTGACCTTCCTGTGTCATGTTGTGTCCGATCAGGGCGTGGAGGTGGATCCCAGGAAGACTGAGGCTGTGAAGAACTGGCCAAAGCCTCTTACTCCCACTGACATCCATAGCTTTTTGGGATTGGCTGGTTACTACCGCAGGTTTGTGGAGGGTTTTTCTTCCATTGCTGCCCCATTGACAGCTTTGACTAAGAAGAAAGCCAAGTTTGAATGGACGGAGACTTGTGAGAAGAGTTTCCAGAAGCTCAAGGACAGACTCACTTCAGCCCTGGTGCTTACTTTGCCTAAGTGTGGTGAGAATTACACTGTTTATTGTGATGCATCTAGGGTTGGTTTGGGTTGTGTTCTTATGCAGGTTGGTAAGGTGATAGCCTATGCGTCCAGACAGCTCAAGGTTCATGAGAAGAATTATCCCACTCATGACCTGGAGTTGGCAGCTGTGGTGTTTGCACTGAAGCTGTGGAGGCATTATCTGTATGGAGTGCATGTGGATGTGTTCACAGACCATAAGAGTCTCCAGTACGTGTTCACACAGAGGGAGTTGAATCTACGTCAGCGGAGATGGTTGGAGCTGTTGAAGGATTATGACATGAATGTGCACTACCATCCAGGTAAGGCTAATGTTGTAGCTGATGCTTTGAGCAGGATGAGCATGGGAAGTACACCCACGTTGAGGATGAGAAGAAGGAGCTGGTGAAAGATGTACACAGACTGGCCAGACTGGGTGTGCGTTTGGTTGACTCCACTAGTGGGGATGTTTCAGTTCATCCTAGTTCTGAATCATCCTTGGTAGTTGAAGTCAAGCAGGGTCAGCATCTAGATCCTGTGTTGATGGAGCTGAAGGACTCAGTGCTGATGAAGATGAATGAGTCTTTCGCTTTGGGAGGTGATGGCATACTTAGGTATCAGGACAGGCTGTGTGTGCCAGATGTGGATGATTTGCGGACCAGGATTGTTGCAGAGGCCCATGGTTCCAGATATTCCATACATCCAGGTTCCACCAAGATGTATCATGATCTTAAGCAGATTTATTGGTGGGATGGCATGAAGAAGGACATTGCAGAATATGTGGCCAAGTGTCCTAATTGTCAGCAGGTTAAGGCAGAGCATCTTAAGCCTGGTGGTCTGACTCAGATTATTGAGGTTCCGACTTGGAAGTGGGAGGCCATTAATATGGACTTCGTGGTTGGCTTCCGAGGACTAGGAGGCAGCATGACTCCATATGGGTTATTGTGGACAGATTGACTAAGTCTGCCCACTTTATCCCTGTGAAGTCTACTTACAGAGCCGAGGATTATGCGAGACTCTACATTGATGAGATTGTGAGATGGCATGGATTCCCTTGTCTATTATTTCAGATAGAGGAGCTCAGTTTACTTCACATTTCTGGAGATCTTTCCAGAAGAGCTTGGGCACGCAGGTAAAGCTTAGCACTGCCTTTCATCCTCAGACAGATGGGCAGGCAGAGCGCACCATTCAGACATTGGAGGACATGTTGAGAGCGTGTGTGATTGACTTCAGAGGTAACTGGGATGACCATCTGCCTTTGATAGAGTTCTCGTATAATAATAGCTATCACTCCAGCATTGGGATGCACCGTTTGAGGCACTGTATGGTAGGAGGTGTAGATCTCCAGTTGGGTGGTTCGAGGTTGGAGAGTCATCCATTTTAGGTCCGGAGATCATTCATGAGGCCTTAGAGAAGGTCAGAGTGATTAGGGACAGGTTGACTACTGCTTACAGTCGGCAGAAGTCATATGCTGATAACAGAAAATGGCCCTTAGAGTTTGATGTTGGTGACCAGGTTTACTTGAAAATATCACCTATGAAAGGGGTGATGAGATTTGGTAGAAAAGGGAAGCTGAGTCCGAGGTATGTGGGCCATATGAGATCCTACAGCGTGTGGGTGAGGTGGCCTATGAGTTAGCATTGCCTGCGGAGCTAGCTTCTGTTCATCCAGTCTTTCATGTCTCTATGTTGAAGAAGTGCCTAGTGATCCAGCATCAATCTTACCTGTTGAAGGTTTGGGTTGGTGAAGACTTGTCTTATGAGGAGGTACCTGTTGAGATCTTAGACAGACAGGTCAAGGACTGAGGAACAAGGAGATTGCCACAGTGAAGGTATTGTGGAGAAATCATCTTGTTGAGGGTGCTACGTGGGAGGCTGAGGCCGACATGAGAGCCCGCTACCCTCACCTTTTCAGCTCTTGAGGTTAGACTTCCTACTCTTAAACCTATGTTCCTTATCTCTCGTTTTGTTGCTATTGATTGACTATGTATAGTGATTTTATTATGATCTGACTGCATTACGATGTGAAGTGTAGTGTCATTGGACGAATGTCCTAAGGGGGGGATATGTAACAACCCTAAAAATGAATAGGATCAGACTTAGGGTGTCAAGA
>JAJJBR010001918.1:0-7500 GCA_022817965.1 Solanum lycopersicoides
AGATCCAATTTCTAAGTTATCAATCCAACATTGACTCCAATATCTACTAATGCATCATAAATATACATTCAAACAGTAGATGCTAAGCATATTAAACATGTTGAAATCACAATCGACATGCATAGGATCAAGATCATAAAGTCATACTATAGCTACAATCGAGTGGAAGAGCATGGGTTCATCATGCAATTGGATTGAAAACCACGTCCAAATCAGTAGATATTCACTAATACATTCATATTATGCCTTTGAAATCAATTTAAGAAAGAACCCATGGCTAGATTGAAGAAGAAGATATTTGATCATGGAACTTCTTTGAAAACTTTGAGATTAACTCTCCAAGTGAAAGGTTACTTAGAGATGAAGGATCACCATACCTTTTTATTCATGAAAACCTTTAATACTTGATGAAGAAACCATAGGAATCCATTCTCCAAGTTGTTCTTGAGCTTCACCAACAATGGTGGTTTCTAGGGAGAATATTTTTGGAGGGAAAGGCTTATTTCGTGTAGAGGGGATTGGGAATGGGAGGTTCACGTGTTTGATGACTTATATACACCCAAAAATAGGTAAATAAATCAATTAGAGTCAGTTTAGGACATGGGGTGAATTTCTTTAATAAAACAGTGTGCAGGCAGTGAGGCACCAGCCTGCATCGACGGACCCAACGACGGGGCGTTGGTCCATCGACGGGTCGTTCCTTGCCATCCGTCGATTGGGTCTGAGGCTTTCATTTGCCAAGCCTTCCCCAGGATAAGCGACCATCGACGCCTCCCCATCTACGGGGCATCAGTCAACCTACGGGGCATCATTTTGGCTCGTTGATTGATACTGCCAAGGCAGTATCTCGACAGCCTTGGGTCCTTCTTGTGGGCCCTTTTGCGGGGCCATTTTGAAGTCGTACCCGGATGTTTCCCACGTAAATACAACCTTTAAAAAGTTTTAGACCTCCCACATGAGTTTCACCCAAAACAAATA
Organism: Solanum lycopersicoides; assembly: GCA_022817965.1. Lineage (NCBI taxonomy): Eukaryota > Viridiplantae > Streptophyta > Magnoliopsida > Solanales > Solanaceae > Solanum > Solanum lycopersicoides. Next base: position 979 of record JAJJBR010001918.1, read on the forward strand.
CTCGCAACACGTCCAAATATGCAAGGCCCCATTAAGACACACACATGCATGTCTCGAGGCTATCTTTCGAATGTCTTGGACGTTCTTGGACGTTTGACCTACAAACTTCTCAAAACTTCACATCTTACCATTAAACATAATTATAACTCATTTTAAGACTTCATAAGCTCATTTCATACACATATAAGCACGCATAGACATATGAGGCACATAGATGACTAATCGTCGAACGTCTTGGTCGTCCCTTGACGTTTGACTTCCAAATCACCTCAAACTTTACACACTGCTTCTAATACATATTATAAGTCATTTCAAGACATTAGAACATTAAGACAAACATGTTAGGCTCTAGACACCCTAACTCATTTTGGGGGTCTTACAACTGTGGAGTTAGCTGAAGGGGCTGACCCTGCTACTTCAGAGCCTGTGGACACCACCTCGGCTGATTCCGCCCATACCGTCAGTCGAGCCCTCAGCTCATCCCGGTCCACAGCCTCATCTGCAGTACTGGTCTCTCTAGTGTGGGTCCAGAGATTAGAGGCCCAGATGGCCACCCTACTTCGCCACATACAACCTTGGATGTAAAAATCCATTTCTAAGGCTGAGGACCGAATAGAGAAGAGGGTGGTCCAGCAGACTGAGCAGAAGATTCAGGAGGTTCACCAGCGCCTTGATGCCTTTGAGTTGCGGGTTCTAGCATGACCAGCCCCTACCATAGACCTCACTACTCTTAAGGATGCGGTGGCCAGTTTACGAGAAGATATGGATTCCATTCTAGAGATGAGGGGGCGGAGACGGAGAGTGTGCCTATCAAGATAGCATAGGACACAATGCTTGACGTTTTGTTCAAGCCTTTTGCTGAGCCGCACCCTGATCCACATGTTCGTGCCAAGAGGCACCGTTCTAGTCGCACTACTGATGCATGAGATGATGCCCGTGGGAGGAATAAAGAGACGACGGACTGCGAGGCTGCTAGGAGGGATTCGTTGGCAGATTAAGAGGCCCGCCATATTAGGGCACAAGAGATGGTTGCTGGGGCGTCTAGTTCCATACCGGTGATCGGTGAGAGAAGCACCACTGATGGTGCGGAGATTGATGTGGGCACCACTGAAGGTGGCCCAAGTACTGATGTTGCGAGTTCCGAGAAACTGGACTCTCCCACTTGTTGACAGATCGTCGGCGCTATGCGCCTCAGGTTTGCTTCACCTACCACCCTGTACTTATTTTTTTTTATGCATTGGGGACAATGGCATGATCTTTTTGTTGGGGCTGGGGTAAATGAAAAGTGAGTGTTAGGGTGAAGTCTGAGTAGCCTATCTCACAATCTTCTCTTAGGGTTTTCTTGCCTTCCCCAAGAGACTGATTAATTTTCTGTTGAACCGGCATGTCATTATTTGTTAAAGTATTAAAAAACAAGAAAGATGAAGCATGATTGCTGATAGTGGCATGGATCTAAACGAGCTGGGGGGCCTGTTGGCTGCATGTGAGGAGGAGGACGGGGTGGGTCAGCATCTTCTACGGCAGGGTCAGACCCTTGGGCTAGCTTTATTGTATCTGCCAATTTTTTGCTCAACGAGGAACCTCGACACGAGGCCCTCTACGGGGTGCTGCCACATTGGCCTTATCCTTGTTGAGGCCTATATCCAAAATCCCTATAGGCTTAAGGAGTCTATCACAGTTCCAAATTCGCACTCCAGCGTCCCTGCACATCTGGAAGATATGACACGGAAAGGGGTAACTAGTAGAAGTCTTGAATGCCCTCTCATGAATCTTCGCTATAAGCATCTGAGCGAAGTCTATCTCTAGTCAAGCTACCAGTGTTGCCACCATCACCGCCATATCCCATGTAAGTACATTGATGGATTTTGTGGGCAATAATCGATGTCGGACCAACAACCAGAAAATCTTGGCCACAAAAGTGAGGGTGGCCTTCTTGATAAGCCCTCAGGGATCTATAAGCCAGTCATTTTTAAACCGCCTCACGCTTCTCCGCACTCCTTTGAAACTCACCACTCTGAATAATCTCCCTCCTATAATCAAACTCTGAAGTATTGCGGTTCCACTGTGAACCTGCGGTGGGGTCATATAGGAAGCGGCGGATGGTTGTTTCTGATATGTCAACCTGACACCCCAGTCTAGTATAGAGATGAGAGGGTGTTTTTTGGCGGGTCTTGCCCGCTTATCGATGGATCCTCGGAAAGTGTCTACGTATGAGTCATAGAACTCTCGAACAATCTCCTCGCTATATTTGTCCAAGTCTTGAGCCATACACTCACATTTGTGGAGATTAAAGAGTTTGTTCACCTCTGGGACTGTGTGCAAACTCCCTGTGAGGACGCGCCGCTCCTCAATGACCATCCGTATCATCACCCCCTTGTCATTGAGCATTTTAGCGTCCCCGTATGTCTGTCACTACCCCTCCATGCATCACTAGTTTGGTTCATCGGCAACCGGAGTGGGGTCATCCAGTCGGGGTGCATGTGCAGCCTCCGAACTAGTGGCCTCATCAGACGAGGGTTCTCTTCTTAATCCCCTGATCTAGTGGCTCCCTGAGAGTTGTAACCGGAGGCAGTGGCTGAGTTGGACCTTAAGTCTTAGGCCGCCCCTGAACCTGAAGCTGTAGCAGACTCCGACCCGGATGCTGATCCCACCTCTGAACTGGATGCAGCCTCGGTAAGTGACCCGATCAGTGTGCGCTTCTCATCAGACTGGGAGATAGTGACTACGTCGGGGTTCACCTTCCAGGGGGTGACCCTAGTGTCTCAGAAAGATTCTTGTGGAGTTTATCATCCCAGAGGAACATAGGTTTGATCTTGCTCAGTATCGGTGTCTTCATCGATCAACAAAGAGACGGGGTGACCGATTTGGATTCGCCCCTCTCAGAGTAGACACTGACCTTCTTTGGAGCCATTGGTAACCATGGAGTAATTGTTAATATCATATTAGAATAACGACACACTCAAAAACAATGGGAAAAAAAGAAAACATGAAAATCAAAATAAAAAATTTGTACTGTAGATTCAGATTGACGAGACCTATCGACGAACCATAGTTCACGTCCGTCGTCTGACACTTAGAATTATTTTTGTATAGGTTAAAAACAGGCTCTCTGATGGAAACAACGGACGTGCAGAATGGCACGTCGATCAATTGACGGACCGTAGTCCACTTCTGTCGTCTGACACTTAGAATTATTTTAGAATGCGATGAAATCAGGTTCTTTGATAGAAATGACAGACGTGAAGAACGGTACGTCGATCAATCGACGGATCGTATTTCACTTCCTTCGTTTTAGGCGTTTCAATTGACAGACCCCATTGACGGCCCGTCAATTAATCGACGGTCCATAGATGGGGTCTCGTACTGTGGGCCTGTGACAGAATTCAAGCCTCTGTCAAGTTCCATTTTTGGTTTCTTTGGTGACCCATTTTAACACAATCAAGTTTAAAACATGCTTATTAACACCCTAAATACTAGTTCATCATTATTAGGGTTCCTATTTCGTACACTATCCAACCCTATTGAAAGAAAGCATGGAACTCTAAGTCAGAACTTTTAAGGAGACGAAGACACACAACATTTTAGATAGACCCATTTGCTACATAACCACTGTCTATCATTCCAAGGGAAGTAACTACGCGACTTTTAGTATGCAAATTAACTTAATTCAGTACCAAGGTCAAGACCCACTCCCGAAATCCTATATTCAACTATGAACGAGAATTCAAAGTCAAGGGAAATCGAAGTAACTTTATAGCAGTGTAGAGTGGTCTGGTTGTGTGTCCTTAGTGATATGAACTCCGATGAAGTAGCCTACGCGTCTGAACCCGATCACCAATCTCTTGCCAATGGGAGAAGAGAGATTTTGGGGGAGAAGATGTTTGGGATTGTGGGGGAGCTGATGGGACAAATGATTTTGGAGGATGGAGAGGTTAATTTGGGAGTGAAATAGGGAGAAATTGAGGGGATGAAACGGTTAAAGAAGGAAGTTTTAAAGAAAATGGAAAGAGGAAGGAATTTGAAAGAGTTGGCTTTTAATATAACCGATCGAGTTGGGTCGGATCACTGGCAGACTCGGATCAATGAAACCCCATCGACGGGGCGTGGATCGATCGACGGTCCATCGATTGGTACTGTCGATCACTATTAAAATTAGAAAAAATTGTAGACTTACCTTGGATCTACGGACAGCAACGACGGTCTGTTGATTGGGTCCATAGACCTCTGCACCAGACCATTTTCTGTAGATTTCTAATTTAGCCTCATGCACATGTAACGCCAATAACCAATTAGGCCATTCTTTTGTGTTTTTCTGGACACTTTTTAGACACGGACCCTACACTAATATCTAGTCTAAACTAATACCCAACAGAATGAAAAATTCTACCTAAGAAAAACAACAATTATTTCTACATGGAAAATAAGACCTATCGTTGGCTAGAGGGTACACCTTGGGTTGCCTCCCAAGGAGCGCTTGATTTAACATCGCGACATGATGTATGCCCCTGATTACTCAGACTTCATCAAGATAGTAGGCCGCAACCACTTCGTGAACACTCTTCGCATGCCCCAGGTAGATTTTTATCCTTTGTCCATTGATTGTGAAAACATTGGTGATGAAGAATGGCCCTGTCCACTTGGACTTGAGTTTTCCCAAAAATAAGCGCAACCTTGAGTTGAATAGAAGCACCAAATCACCCACAACAAATTCTCATTTTTCAATTCTTTGGTCGTGATACTTCTTCATCTTCTCTTTATAGATGGCTGAACTATCATATGCTTTTAGGCGAAACTCATCAAGAACATTAAACTAATTTAGTCTCTGTTCTAAGCTCTGGTCCAATCCAAATTCAGTCTCTTCAACGCCCACATCGCCTTGTGCTCCAGCTCGACTGGTAAGTGACTAGTCTTCCCATATACAAGTTGGTATGGAGACATACCTAGGGGGGTCTTGTATGCAGTGCGGTAGGCCCAAAGAGCATCATCTAGACTCCTTGAACAATCCATTCTATTAGCATTTACAGTTTTCCCCAGAATTTGTTTGATCTACCGATTGGCTCCCTCAACTTGCCCGCTAGTCTGTGGGTTGTAGGGAGTAGCCACATTATGGCGAACACCATATTTTTCCAGCAATCCTTTGTACAGTTTATTAAAAAAGTTCGAGCCTCCATCACTAATGATGGCCCTTGGTGTACCAAATCTGGAAAAGATGTTCTTTTTTAGGAATGTGGTGACACTCTTCCCTTCATTGTTGGGGAGTGCAATTGCTTCCAACCATTTTGACGCATAGCCAACCGCTACAAGAATGTACTTAATCCCATGAGAGATCACAAAGGGCCCATGAAGTCAATGTCCCATACATCAAATAGCTCATTCACTAGAATGGGATTCAATGGAAGCTCTTGCCTTCTTGAAATTCCTCCATCTCGTTGGCAGCGATCACATGATTTGGAAAAATCATGAGCATCTTGGTGGATGGTGGGACAATAGTACCCATAATTCAAGATCTTATGTGTGGTCTAAATATCACTATGGTGCCCATCAACATGCGAGGAATGAGATGCCTCCAGAACGCTCAACATCTCAACCTTAGGTACAGAGCGATGAATAATCCCATCAGCACAACTCCGATACAAGTAAGGCTCATCCCAAAAGAACTTTTTCACATCATGCATGAACTTCTTCCTTTGGTGGAAGGTCAAATCCGCCATAACCAAATCGCTTGCCAGATAGTTTGCAAAGTTGGTAAACCATGAGATCAGATCCTGCAAAGCAGCCAATACATGCTCATTTGGGAACGCATCATCAATTTTAGCCTTTTCCCCCAATCACGCATAACTTCATCCTCCAATCTAGACAAGTGGTCGGTTACTTGATTCTTAGTCCCATTTCTATCTTTTACCTCAAAATCAAACTCTTGCAACAACAATACCCATCTGATCAACCTTGGATTTGCATCATTTTTCGCCATCAAATACCTCAAAGTAGAATGGTCAGTATGCACTATGACCCTCGTGTCAAGCAAATATGAGCGAAATTTCTTGAATGCAAACACCACAGCCAATAGTTCATATTCAGTTACCGTGTTGTTCTTTTGGGCTTAATTCAGGGATTTACTCGCATAGTATATGGGGTGAAGGATTTTATCCCATCTCTGTCCCAATACCACACCAAGTGCAGCCCCACTCGCATCACACATCACCTCAAATGAGTTACTCCAATCTAGTGAAATATTAATGCATGCGGACACCAACTTCTCTTTCAACTCTCAAATGCTTTCAGACAGGATTCATCGAAATAGAACTTACATTCTTTCTCGAGCAATTTGCACAAAGGAAGTGCAATTTTCAAGAAATCCTTAATAAACCTCCTGTTATGCCGTAATTTTACTATCTTTAGAAAAATCACTTTTTTTGAAATGTTTCTAAGTATAAAACAATTTGAGAAAAATACTTAGAAAAGAGTCGCCACTTAATTTTTTAAAGAAATTAAGAAAACTTAATTTAAAAGATTTTAACAGAT
>JAJJBR010001918.1:12500-16873 GCA_022817965.1 Solanum lycopersicoides
CTGATTTGCTGGAAATTTGGGTTTTAACCCAATTCCCGTTTTTTGTATACACTTGTCGTATATCAGTGTATACAGCTGGTATATCGACCTGTTCTTCAACTTTGAGGGGCTGGAAAATTAATTTCTAGCAGTGACTTTACTGCTTTCAACCTGTACACCAATTGGAGGGACTGGACGACTCGAGAAATATATTTTGGAGCCTTTATGGCTCGATGAGAAGGCGCAACAAGATGGATTAAAGTCCATGAGGACTCGAGTAGAGTTTCACATGCAATAAAATAGAAATGAATTAGCCATAGAGTGATGAAAATAAGGCACATCTTGAACACGATATGAAATGAATCCAATTGGCTATGGCAAATTAATACACACATAAAATTATGACGGTAATAACAACTAAATGTTAATACTAATTAAACTCAAGATCCAAATAGTTAGCAAATCGGGTGGTTGACAAATTATATATATGTATACATATATGCATATAAAAAATATCTTAAAGCAACAAGTTTACACAGAAATTGAGCTAAATAAAAATAAAGATTAAATAGGCTACGGGAATGCAAATTATACTAAAAATATTACCATAACTCCTAAACTACAACTAATAAACAAATAAATTTCTAAAGAAACATAAGCAAACTAAAAAAATAAAATACAAAATAAAAAAAATAAAATAAATTAATAATAATAATAATAAATAATAAATAAAAAAAATAAGTAAAAAAAAAGTAAATAAATAAATAAATAAATAAATAAATAAATAAGTAAATAAGTAAGTAAGTAAGTAAGTAAATAAATAAATAAATAAATAAATACATAAATAAATAAATAAATAAACAAATAAAAATGAATAAATAAATAAATAAATAAATAAAAAATAAATAACGAATAAATAAATAAATAAATAAACAAATAAATAAATAAATAAACAAATAAATAAATAAAAAATAAATAATAAAATTACCTGATTCTATTGGTCAATTAAAGCATAAAGACTATTTTAAGTTAATTGAAGGTTAAGTAAAAAATTTCAAATAAACAAAACCAAGTGTTGACAAAAAATGAAATTTATTTAAACATACTAACCATAAGAATATAGTTCATCTCTTGGGGATTTAATTAAGTTATTTAATAATTTTAATTTAGAGTAATAAATAAACAATCAATAAATAATCATAATCAAATAATTTAATAGTAAGGGAGAGAGAGGATTTGGACCCTTTTTTGGGCCTGATTTGCTGGAAATTTGGGTTTAACCCAATTCCCGTTTTTTGTATACACTTGTCGTATATCAGTGTATACAGCTGGTATATCGACCTGTTCTTCAACTTTGAGGGGCTGGAAAATTAATTTCTAGCAGTGACTTTACTGCTTTCGACCTGTACACCAATTGGAGGGGCTGGACGACTCGAGGAATATATTTTGGAGCCTTTATGGCTCGATGAGAAGGCGCAACGAGATGGATTAAAGTCCATGAGGACTCGAGTAGAGTTTCACATGCAATAAAATAGAAATGAATTAGCCATAAAGTGATGAACTAAGACACATCTTAAACATGATATGAAATGAATCCAATTGGCTATGGCAGATTAATACACACATAAAGTATGACAATAACAACAACTAAATGTTAATACTAATAAAATTCAAGACCCAAATAGTTAGCAAATTGGGTAATTGACAAATTATATATATGTATACATATATGCATATAAATATCTTAAAAGCAACAAGTTTACACAGAAATTGAGCTAATAAAATAAAGATTAAATAGGCTACGGGAATGCAGATTATACTAAAAATATTACCATAACTCCTAAACTACAATTAATAAACAAATAAATTCCTAAATAAAACATAAGCAAACTAAAAAAGAATAAAAAAAAAAAAAAATAAAAATATACAATAATAATAATAATTAAATAAATAAATAAATAATAAGTAAATAAAAATAAATAAGTAATAAATAAATAAATAAATAAATAAGTAAAATAAGTAAGTAATAAATAAGTAAATAAAAATGAATAAATAAATAAATATAAATAAATAAATAAACGAATAAATAAATAAATAAATAACAAATAAATAAATAAATAAATAAATAAACAAATAAATAATAAATAAATAAATAAAAAATTACTGATTCTGGGCAGCGAACCGAGCTACGAGTTTGACGGAGACGATTCCACCACCTCTCCAAACTCAAACAGCCGCAAAAAATATTTTATAAATATTAAACTATGGAACCAAGAATTCCCGAAAATTTCTGGGTACTCTTTGGTCTCCTCTCTATTTTTTTCTTTCTTTTGGTGCAATGAAGAGGGTTTATATAGGACCAATTTTTGGTCCAAAAAAGATGTGGAAGCAATGTGGGACAAAATGCAAAAGGCCAAAATTTGTCTATTTGAATGGTTAGAGTAATTGATTAATATGATGAATTCTCATAATTAATTTAGCGAGTTTCTTAATTTAACAAAAAAAAAAAAATTAATTTAATTGTAAACTTAGTGATTCAATATATATATATATATATATATATATATATATTATATATATATATAAGATTTAAACCAAACTATTTAAATACTACTTACTAAATTTAAAATATTTTGAGATGATTTTTGATAATCATAAAATATAGTAATTATATACATAATTATGTAAATATAGATATTATCTAAAAACTTTAAGAAACGACAAAATTATTTAAAATAACGCAAACTTTATATTTTTTCGTAAATTTATAAAACTAATTATTTTAAATTGTTTGAGAGTTTAAGAAGCTCATGAATTAATTTCTACGGGGGGTCAAAATTGGGTGTCAACAGCTGTCCCTCATTTTACTTGGTTGATGCAAGAAATTCGAGGAAAATGAAATTGACTAAGCCAATTTTGACCGACCACATATTCATCTTTAAGAAAAGGGATCTGGTACGGATTTTAGGAATATGACCGAGCCCTGAAAATGGTTTTCCTACATATCTCAGGCTATATGAGAATTCAGGTCACTTGTAGTTCGATACGCTAGATTTAACGCACGATTTTGAAAGAAATCAAAAAGTCATCTCGATACCGAGAATTATGAAGAAATCGGGATGCTTGGGAATAAGATTTAAGAGGTAATGTTAGAATACACAGCCGAGTTTCAACATCGAGCCCGCCTACATATCCTTAAACCATAGGAATCAGGATGTTTGTAGTTCGACTCAATCGATTGAAAAGGGGATCTATTATGTTAGATAACCTTTGGTTCTGGACAAGTGACAAATTAAACGAGTATGAAAAGGAGGCTTGTAACCTCTTAGTCATGAATGTGGTGCACTTCACACCCATAATTAAGAACTCACATGGACATAATTTCCAAAGCTCTCGGCGCATTGTCACTTGGATTGGAAACTTGCTCCCGGTAGATCAAAATTTCCGGATGCGAGATCGAAACTGACAAAACTAAAGAAAAAACCCACATGCCTTCTGATAGGGGTGTGGTTTGATTGTGGTGGAAGTCGCTCCTCTGCTCGCGCCTAAGAGTTTGACACTCCTCTTTGGACTATATCCAGTTCGCTGCTAAGAAAAAGTTCCACGATGTGCTGCATCCTTTTGATGTCGTCCGCACCTGTGGTTTGTTTTTGGAGAATTCATCCTTTCGGATGCTCTCGACAAAGACTGGGATAAAAATCGTCAGCATAAAAACTCTTTAAAAAGGAAGACAATGTCTTTACCATGTCGACACTTAATTGTTCTCCTCGACCTTTTGACGTCAACTCAATCAGTTTGACGTAAAGCAAATAAAGCTTATGTCTTATGTATGTAATGCAATCTTCAATGTATTCTTCATTTGATGTTGAAATAAATAAAAACAGATGCAGTGCTGATATTTATCTTGATGTCGTCTTTGATGTTCTTCTTGATGTTTAATAAAATGATGCAGTTGATGCAGTTGATGCCGATGAGTGAATATTTTCTTCAGATGCACGATTCCCTTTCTGGCAGTGCATGATTCCTTACAGGGCAGGTGTATCTTCCCGTGATGTATGAATATTAACTCGCGATGCATGACTTTCCGCAATGTATAAATTAACTTTACGATGCATGATCTTCTGCGGGGCATGAATATCTTCCCGCAGTGCATAAATTCCGCAAGGTATGAAATCTTCTTGCGTGCATAAATTCAGCGAGGTATGAATTCTTCTCGCGATTAACTGTGATGCATAAATATTAACTCGCGATGCATGAATATTGACTCTCGATGCATGATCTTCTGCGGGGCATGAATATCTTCCCGCAATGCATAATCTGCAAGGTATAAATCTTCTTGCGATGTATGAATATTAACTCGCGATGCATGATCTTCCGCGATGCATGAATATTGA
>JAJJBR010001919.1:0-123759 GCA_022817965.1 Solanum lycopersicoides
TGCCGGGTATGGGTCTCCTTTATCTCCTGGTCTTCGAACCTATACTGCCAATATAGGGATCTGGCGGGTTAAATTCCATGTACGCTAGCATGTTTTGGGTCACTTTGGCCGGTGATTCCACCTCTTTTCGGTGTGGGGGAGACACTGGATTTCATGATGCTCACATGATCTATGTCGTTAAAGTTAAAGTTCCAATGAATGAATGACGCCAGCCTCAAATGATGCACATAATGAAATGAATGATACCAAAGGTGTTAGGATAGGATAATCAAGAGGTGACTAGACTCAAGTAATGACACTAGGTTATTCTTGATCATTGCACAGCAAACCCGATGAAAGTCTTAAACTACATCCTAGGTATAGCTGGTGTTCACTAGCCTATGAACGAAATGAAATGAAGTACGTATGAATGAATGAAGCAGACTCTGTGTTTGCTAATGAAGACTCCCTAGTTGAGGTCCCATATGTTGAGCCCTCATTTTGGAAAGTCTTAATGTCAAGTCCATGATTCCAAGGTCTCATGCATATGAATGAATGTTATAAAAGATGTTATGTGCTATATGCTATATGATATGTGCTATGTGTAAGATGTTATGTGTTGTGTGCAATATGATAAGTATGATGATGCATGTTACTCTATGGCATGACTTCCTAATCCAAATTTGAAAGCTCACTGACTTTCCTAATCCAAATTTGGAAAGCTCACTGACTTTCCTAATCCAAATTTGGAAAGTTCACTAACTTTCCTAATCCCAATTTGGCAAGTCCACTGACTTGACTTTCCATAATCATGTTGTTAGGAAAGAGCATTCTTTCTCATGCATGTCCTTGGTGTGTGCTTGCATATACCCATACTTAGTACAAGTGTGTACTAATCCCATACAACTTTATATTTTTAGGTGCAGGCACAGGTGGACGCTAGAGCTTACAGGTTGACGTTGCAGCTATCCGGACGTGGAGCTTTCATCCGGACTTGGTAGGCCCTCATGCTTTCGAGGATGTCTACCGTTACTATCTAGCTTAGATGTAGGCTTTAGCTAGTGGAGCATGTTCCACTAGTGTTTCTTTCCGTTTTTATTTCAGACATTGTATTGGTGCCATTTTGGCAATTATACATTTATTACAGTATTGAACTGTTTCTTTCATTTGATTATCTCTATATTAGATGGTTGATTTGTGAACGCCCATGATGTTAAGTTTAAAAATGTTTAGCATGAAATAAGAAAATAAAAAGTTCAAATTTTCCGCTAAAATTAACCTAGATGAAGTAAGAATGACGTATGTAGGCTTGTTTGCGACCTCTGAGAGGTCAACGACGCCGGTCTCGTATGGGGTCTAGATTCCGGTCATGACAATGTTGGTATCAGAGCACTGGGTTAAATTCCGAGAATAATGAGTTCACATCAACCACATTGAGTAGTTTCTAAGTCATGGTAGTGAAGTGCACCACTATCCTGAATTAGAGACTGCATGATGCGTAGGAAAATTTCCCTTCTTCTGATCTTATCGTGCTTTTCCTAATGTCTAATTTCTTGGTGTTATGAGCGTGTCTAACATCAATCTTTGTTGTTTTCAGAGAATGAATACTAGGAGAACCATTGGTCAGAGGAGAGGAGGTGCAGCTGCTGGGGACAATCAGGTTCCACCCCAGGCTCCAGCTGAAGGAGTGGCTATGCCGGTTAACCCAGCTGGGTTGACTGATGCGGAGGTGCGGGCATCCTGGCCCAGATGGCACAGGCCATCACTATGCAGGCCCAGGCTATGACTGCCCAGGTCAACCGGCAGGATGTTCAGAGGGAGAACCCACCGGTTCGTAGCATGCTGACAGGTTGAGAGACTTCACGAGGATGAATCCTCCTATTTTCACAGGGTCTAAGACTTCAGAGGACCCCAGGAGTTTGTGGATGAGGTGCATAAGATTTTGGTGGCTATGGGGGCCACAGATATTGAGAAGGCTGAGCTGGCTTCCTATCAGCTCAAGGATGTTGCACAGACTTGGTGCAAGATGTGGCAGGATAGCCGAGCTTTGGGCGGAGTTCCGGTCACTTGGGAGCTGTTTAAGACAGCCTTCCTGGAGAGATTCTTTCCCAGGGAGATGAGGGAGGCAAAGGTTGAGGAGTTTATCAACCTTAAGCAGGGATCTATGAGTCAGGGAGTATTCCCTGAAGTTTGTTAAACTATCCAGGTATGCTATTTCCTTAGTATCTAACAGCAAGGATGAGATGAGTACTGAAGTTTGTTAAATTATCCAGGTATGCTACTTCCCTTGTATCTAACAGCAGGGATGAGATGAGCAGGTTCCTCACAGGAATCAACGGAGATCTGGAGGAGGAGTGTCGGTCTGCGATGCTCCATGATAACATGGACCTCCAGGTTGATGGTGCATGTCCAGCAGGTAGAGGACAGCCGCAAAAGAGGGTGTTCGTGATGCTAGGAGGCCTAAGCCTCAAGATCAGGCAGGTCCCAGCCATGGAGGCCACAGAAACAATTTTGGCGTCCGTGAGCAGCCCAGGTTCAAGAAGGGGCAACAGAGTTCTGGGAACTCTAATTCTCAGAGGAGTACAACACCTAGAGGAGGCAGACCTGAGCCCAAGAAGGGCAATGGAGGTGAGATGCAGCGTCCAAAAAGAACTGTGCTAAGTGTGGCCGTGCTCACAGTGGAGAGTGCAGACAGGCACTAATGCCTGCTTCGGTTGCGGTAAGAGTGGGCACATGGTTAGAGACTGCCCACAGAACAGAGGTCAGGCTGGAGGTAATGCTCAGCCTAGGCCTAATCCACAGGGTGCAGCAACAGCCGAGTCTCCTAATAGGAACAGGTTCTATGCCCTGAAGGGCAGGGAGGAGCAGGAGAAGTCCGCTGATGTGGTCACAGGTATGCTGCAAGTATTCTCAACTTCTGTTTATGCTTTACTTGATCCAGGGTCTACGCTTTCCTTTGTAACTCCTTTGCTTGCTCTCACTTTTGAGATATTTCCTGAAGTTCTGCATGATCCTATAGTGGTTAGTACACCTTTAGGAGAAAATGTAAGAACTGATAGAGTATACAAGGATTGACCAATAGTTGTAAGTGGTAAGACTATGTGTGCAGACTTGGTTGAGTTACCCATGCATGATTTTGGTATTATTATTGGCATGGACTGGCTTCACAGTTGTTATGCTTGTTTGGATTGTCGTAGTGGAGTGGTGAGATTTCATTTCCCTGAAGAAGAGGAGCTAGTCTCGGAGGCGTACAACTCGAGTCATCCTAATCCCTTGATTTCGAACCTTAAGGACAATAAAATGATGTCCAAGGGGTTATTGTGTCATTTTGTGAGTGTTAATGATTTAGATCATGACATCCCTTCCATAGACTCAGTGCGTGTAGTAAATGAGTTCCTAGATGTATTTCCTGATGATTAGCCTGGAGTCCCTCCCCTCGAGAGATTGACTTTGGTATCGACTTAGAACCAGATACTAAACCAATTTCAATTCCTCCCTACAGAATGGCTCCAGCTGAACTCAAAGAGTTGAAGCTGCAGTTAAAAGATCACACTGATAAGGGTTTCATTCAGCCGAGCATATCCCCTTGGGGCGCTCCAGTGTTGTTTGTGAAAAAGAAGGATGGAACCCTTAGAATGTGTATCGATTATCGGCAGCTCAACAAAGTCACTATAAAGAATAAGTATCCACTCCCCAGAATAGATGATTTGTTCGATCAGCTCCAAGGTCTAGTTTCTTCTCTAAGATTGATCTTCGTTCAGGGTATCATCACTTAGGGTTAGGGATGGAGATATCCCAAAGACAGCCTTTCGTACCCGTTATGGTCATTATGAGTTCTTAGTCATGTCATTTGGTCTCACTAATGCACAGCTGCATTTATGGACCTCATGAACCGAGTCTTCCGTGAATACCTTGATTCTTTCGTCATAGTATTCATTGATGACATCCTCATCTACTCTAGGACCAAGGAAGAGCATGAACAACATTTGAGACTAACCTTGCAGGTACTTAGACAACATCAGTTGTATGCAAATTCAGCAAGTGTGAATTCTGGCTTAGATCAGTGACCTTCCTGGGTCATGTTGTGTCCGATCAGGGCGTGGAGGTGGATCCAGGAAGACTGAGGCTGTGAAGAACTGGCCAAAGCCTCTTACTCCCACTGACATCCGTAGCTTTCTGGGATTGGCTGGTTACTACCGCAGGTTCGTGGAGGGCTTTTCTTCCATTGCTGCCCCACTGACAGCTTTGACTAAGAAGAAAGCCAAGTTTGAATGGACGGAGACTTGTGAGAAGAGTTTCCAGGAGCTCAAGGACAGACTCACTTCAGCCCCGGTGCTTACTTTGCCTAAGTGTGGTGAGAATTACACTGTTTACTGTGATGCATCTAGGGTTGGTTTGGGTTGTGTTCTTATGCAGGTTGTAAGGTGATAGCCTATGCGTCCAGACAGCTCAAGGTTCATGAGAAGAATTATCCCACTCATGACCTGGAGTTGGCAGCTGTGGTGTTTGCACTGAAGCTGTGGAGGCACTACTTGTATGGAGTGCATGTGGATGTGTTCACAGACCACAAGAGTCTCCAGTACGTGTTCACACAGAGGGAGTTGAATCTACGTCAGCGGAGATGGTTGGAGTGTTGAAGGATTATGACATGAATGTTCACTACCATCCAGGTAAGGCTAATGTTGTAGCTGATGCTTTGAGCAGGATGAGCATGGGAATAGCCCACGTTGAGGATGAGAAAAGGAGTTGGTGAAAGATGTACACAGACTGGCCAGACTGGGTGTGCGATTGGTTGACTCTACTAGTGGGGGTGTTTCAGTTCATCCTAGTTCTGAATCATCCTTGGTAGTTGAAGTCAAGCAGGGTCAGCATCTAGATCCTGTGTTGATGGAGCTGAAGGACTCAGTGTTGATAGAGATGAATGACTCTTTCGCTTTGGGAGGTGATGGCATACATAGGTATCAGTACAGGCTGTGTGTACCAGATGTAGATGATTTGCGGACCAGGATTATTGCAGAGGCCCATGGTTCCAGATATTCCCTACATCCAGGTTCCACCAAGATGTATCATGATCTTAAGCAGATTTATTGGTGGGATGGCATGAAGAAGGACATTGCAGAATATGTGGCCAAGTGTCCTAATTGTCAGCAGGTTAAGCAGAACATCTTAAGCCTGGCGGACTGACTCAAATTATTCAGGTTCCGACTTGGAAGTGGGAGGCCATTAATATGGACTTCGTGGTTGGTCTTCCGAGGACTAGGAGGCAGCATGACTCCATATGGGTTATTGTGGACAGATTTACTAAGTCTGCCCACTTTATCCCTGTGAAGTCTACTTACAGAGCCGAGGATTATGCGAGACTCTACATTGATGAGATTGTGAGATGGCATGGGATTCCTTTGTCTATCATTTCAGATAGAGGAGCTCAGTTTACTTCACATTTCTGGAGATCTTTCCAGAAGAGCTTGGGCACGCAGGTAAAGCTTAGTACTGCCTTTCATCCTCAGACTGATGGGCAGGCAGAGCGCACCATTCAGACATTGGAGGACATGTTGAGAGCGTGTGTGATTGACTTCAGGGTAGCTGGGATGACCATCTGCCTTTGATAGAGTTCTCGTATAATAATAGCTATCACTCCAGCATTGGGATGGCACCGTTTGAGGCACTGTATGGTAGGAGGTGTAGATCTCCAGTTGGGTGGTTCGAGGTTGGAGAGTCATCCATTTTGGGTCCAGAGATCATTCATGAGGCCTTAGAGAAGGTCAGAGTGATTAGGGACAGGTTGGCTACTGCTTACAGTCGGCAGAAGTCATATGCAGATAACAGAAAATGGCCCTTAGAGTTTGATGTTGGTGACCAGGTCTATCTGAAGATATCACCTATGAAGGGGGTGATGAGGTTTGGCAGGAAGGGGAAGTTGAGTCCGAGGTATGTTGGGCCATACGAGATCCTACAGCGTGTGGGTGAGGTGGTATGAGTTGGCATTGCCTGCGGAGCTAGCTTCTGTCCATCCAGTCTTTCATGTATCCATGTTAAAGAAGTGCCTAGGTGATCCAGCATCGATTCTACCTGTGGAAGGTTTGGGGGTCGATGAAGACTTGTCCTATGAGGAGGTACCTGTTGAGATCTTAGACAGACAGATCAAGCGGCTGAGGAACAAGGAGATTGCCACAGTGAA
This sequence comes from Solanum lycopersicoides, assembly GCA_022817965.1. Lineage (NCBI taxonomy): Eukaryota > Viridiplantae > Streptophyta > Magnoliopsida > Solanales > Solanaceae > Solanum > Solanum lycopersicoides. Next base: position 6,158 of record JAJJBR010001919.1, read on the forward strand.
GGTATTGTGGAGAAATCATCTTGTTGAGGGTGCTACGTGGGAGGCTGAGGCCGACATGAGATCCCGTTACCCTCATCTTTTTAGCTCTTGAGGTTAGACTCCTACTCTTAAGTCTAAGTTTCCTTATCTCTCCATTTTTGTTGCTATTGCTTGACTGTGCATAGTGATTATGTTATGATCTGACTGGCATTACGCTAGATAGTAGTAGTGTCATTCGGGGACGAATGTTCCTAAGGGGGGGATAATGTAACAACCCTAAAAATGGATAAGATAAGAAATGCTTAATGTGTCAAGAATGCCTACGATTAGACCAGGGTTCACACGGATTGATGCGCGTAGAACCAGACCTCGGAACCCTTGCTACAGCCAAGCCAACTAACTTGGGGAGTTAGTTGAGCTTGGAAAGGTTGGGTCCAACCATGTAGGGCTCTCGAATACGAAGATTTACTCGAAGGAGTCTTTACCGGACTTAAAAAGAGGAAATCTTAAGTTTGGAGGGTCTAGGTGTAAAATGGTCTTTTTCCTGGCTAAGGGTAATATCATAATTACCCTTAATATGTAATTAATTATTTAATTAATAAGGTGGAGGGGCAATTTGGGGAGAGAGAGCCGAAATTGAGCTCTTGAAGTGAAGTCTTGCTCCACCCGGGTTCGAACCTAGGTGGAAGCAATGAATTAATGTGATTTTTATTTAAGCTATTGAATTAATGTAATTAATTAATAATTATTATTCATTAGCTGATTTAAAATAAAATAAAAATCAGATTTTATTAATAATAAAAACCTATTGACTAAGTCCTAAACTAGACTCCTAAGCCTCCTATAACTCCACTCTCTCACGTTTATCTCTCCATCTCACGCTCAATCTCTCTTCTCTTTCACACGAAATTCTCTGCCAAATAAGATACAAAAGCAGAAAAATAAACCAAGTTCTTCACACTTGAAGAACTCACACGAAATCACAAGAAAACAAACGTTAATCGCACACTAGGCTAAGGGAGGTTGTCATTCGAGTGGAGTTGACATTGAGGATTAGACGTGTTCTTGGAGGAGTTTTTGGGCAGCAAGTCAAGGGTTTAACGTCAAAAAGGTATGGGTTTTCTTCTCTCTTGGTCCCTTTCCCAAGAGACCCCTTAAGGTTCATATTATTCATTCGAAAACTAGGATTGTTTCCCCTTTTGCATGCCCCTGTCACTAGCTCCCAATGAATCGTAGGTTGGGTATGATTGCTGGTAGATTTAGGTGTATGTTATGTTTTCGTGATGAATATGATTATGTTTGTGTACTTGAAATCGTATGAAAGACAACCATGTATTCGAAATTTGTGCAAGTGTGTGCATGTGCAAAAATGTTACTGTGAATGAGGTCTCGGTTAAGGCTTCAAGTTTGATATGTTTTGGTTGTCATTTTACGTGCATAAACCTATGTAAATCGTGATGTTCATTAAAATGGAAGTGGGCTGATTTGAGTATCAATATTTTGGCTAAACGAATCCATGAAAATACACCCCAAAAAGTGTTAAATGATCTATGAATTTCCTAAGTTTTCAAGTGAAATATGGTGAAAATAAGCTAGAAAATGACTAAGTTTCCAGCAAAATTACAAGTTTAGTTTAGGCTAAAGTAGAGGAATAAATCTGGAAATTTAATTGATTTTAAAGGGATGAGGCCACCAGGATTCGAACCTCACCCGTGTGATGCCTTAAACTCGCAAGAAAAGAAATGGGGTCAGGGGATTCGAAATGGGGTATATGGCTGAAAAGGAGAGAGCAAAAATTAAATAAATAAAATGGGAGGCGTGGGAATCGAACCCACGACCTCCAGGCAGCGAATGAAGTGAAAGAAAAATAAAAGAAAGGAAATGTGAGGGTGGGAATCGAACCCACGACCTCAAGGCTGTGAAGGAGAGTAAAGGAGAAAGGGAAAATAAAGAAAATAAAGTGAGGCTGGGGGCTCGATCCCACAACCTCACTGCCAACGCTAAATAGTTAACTTTAAATGAAAATAAAATAAGGAGGTTGTGGGGTTCGAACCCACAACCTCTCAGTCCCAAGCGAAATAAAGAAAAATAAAGAGAGGCTGTGGGGGTTTGATCCCACAACCTCATGGTTAATGCGAAATGAACAGGAAAATAATAGAAAATAAAAGGGGCTGTGGGGTTCGACCCACAACCCTCGGCCAAGGGAGAGATTCAAGAAAAAACTAAAAGAAATGTTGATGTTGGGGCTCGATCTAGGGTCCCAATGTCATGAGGACTAAAAATAAAATCAAGGAAAAATGTAAGTATTGTCCAAGGGATTCGAACTTGGGTTCCTTGCCCAAATTTCCGTATTGATACATAAGTCATACGTGAATTAAATGTTCAAGAATAATGCCACCTACTTAGATCAAAATCGAGATCTTGGCATACATACAAGATACATAAGTCTTGTACTACATAATCTTAGGAAGATATGAGTCACTTAACGAACTATGAATGAAGCCTCATGGCTTGTATGTATAGACCCATAAGTCTAGCATACGTTTAAAAATAAGTGAACCTAAGATGTATGTAATGAAATGAAGTAACCCTAGAAGGGTTAAGTACGAGTGTAAAACACACTAAATGGCCAAGTGCATTGGCATACGATGAAATGATTATTATGTAATGAAATGATGAAACCCTAGAAGGGTTAAGTAAGAGTGTGAAACACACAAATGGCCAAGTGCATTGGCATATGATGAAATGAACATTCACGTAAAAGGTGAGTAATTATGAAGAGCAATTGTGCTAATGTTAATGAATGTGGTGACAACATGATATGAGGCTAATGTAAAGATGAGAACAATCTCAAATGAGCCTAAGTAAATGTTACCAAAACGTACTCACCTATGAGAGTGTAAAGTTAATGAAGAGACCAGTCTCTATGAACACTCTAATGAAAGTATTGAGATTAACACACTTAATACTAATGATGAGATGAGAAATCATCTATTGAGCTATGATGTCCTCATACTAGAAGCCAGCTTCCATGACGTATGAGTTGAATGTAATGGAACTTTATACTGAGCACCGATAGACTAGCTATGAGCGGTGATGCCTTCTTTCGGGAAGGGCGGAGGTTCACGTAACTCTCATGAGATGAGACTGTCCGGCTTGCCGGGTATGGGTCTCCTTATATCTCCTAGTCTTCGAACCTATACTGCCAATATAGGGATCTGGCGGGGTTAAATTCCCATGTACGCTAGCATGTTTTGGGTCACTTTGGCCGGTGATTCCACCTCTTTTCGGTGTGGGGAGACACTGGATTTCATGATGCTCACATGATCTATGTCGGTTAAAGTTAAAGTTCCCAATGAATGAATGAGGCCAGCCTCAAATGATGCACATAATGAAATGAATGATACCAAAGGTGTTAGGATAGGATAATCAAGAGGTGAGCTAGACTCAAGTAATGACACTAGGTTATTCTTGATCATTGCACAGCAAACCCGATGAAAGTCTTAAACTACATCCTAGGTATAGCTGGTGTTCACACTAGCCTATGAACGAAATGAAATGAAGTACGTATGAATGAATGAAGCAGACTCTGTGTTTGCTAATGAAGACTCCCTAGTTGAGGTCCCATATGTTGAGCCCTCATTTTGGAAAGTCTTAATGTCAAGTCCATGATTCCAAGGTCTCATGGCATATGAATGAATGTTATAAAAGATGTTATGTGCTATATGCTATATGATATGTGTATGTGTAAGATGTTATGTGTTGTGTGCAATATGATAAGTATGATGATGCATGTTACTCTCATGGCATGACTTTCCTAATCCAAATTTGGAAAGCTCACTGACTTTCCTAATCCAAATTTGGAAAGCTCACTGACTTTCCTAATCCAAATTTGGAAAGTTCACTAACTTTCCTAATCCCAATTTGGCAAGTCCACTGACTTGACTTTCCATAATCATGTTGTTAGGAAAGAGCTATTCTTCTCATGCATGTCCTTGGTGTGTGCTTGAATATACCCATACTTAGTACAAGTGTGTACTAATCCCATACAACTCTATATTTTTAGGTGCAGGCACAGGTGGACGCTAGAGCTTACAGGTTGACGTTGCAGCTATCCGGACGTGGAGCTTTCATCCGGACTTGGTAGGCCCTCATGCTTTCGAGGATGTCTACCGTTACTATCTAGCTTAGATGTAGGCTTTAGCTAGTGGAGCATGTTCCAAGTGTTTCTTTCCGTTTTTATTTCAGATATTGTATTGGTGCCATTTTGGCAATTATACATTTCTTATTACAGTATTGAACTGTTTCTTTCATTTGATTATCTCTATATTAGATGGTTGATTTGTGAACGCCCATGATGTTAAGTTTAAAATGTTTAGCATGAAATAAGAACACAAAAAGTTCAAAATTTTCTGCTAAAATTAACCTAGATGAAGTAAGAATGACGTATGTAGGCTTGTCTGCGACCTGTGAGAGGTCAATGACGCCGGTCTCGTCTCGGTCTAGATTCTGGTCGTGACAATAGTGAGGTCTCGGGTTCAATCCCTGATGACCTCACATATTTTAAAATGATTTTTGAAACTCCAATTCTTCAAGTTCCATAGCCGAAACCAAATTTCCAACAATCTGGAAATTTGATCACGTTTTCCAGTCCATTTTCTCAACATTTTATACGGTAGATTTTAGGACAATTCAAAGAACATTTTGTACATTATTAGGTGCATTTTCGTGGTTACATTTAGCCAAGAGTTTTCACTCAATTCAACAACATCACACCTCATATGAACATCACGATTTTACAAGCATTTGCACATAAAATACAAGGATTCAACATGCCTTTTTCACACTTCAATTTATGACCAAGAGTTACGGCATACACAATTCACACACATACTTATCACATAATTTCGAAAAGACATAATTATCACTCACATAAATCCGAACATACATCCATGAACACAAAAACACATTACATCCCTAAATTCTACTAGCAAACATACCCAACCTACAAAAATCGATGGGAGCTAGTGACAGGGACATGCAAAGGAGAAACATTCCTAGTTTGCGGATTAGAATTGACTGAATCTTATGGGTCTATTGGGAAAGGGACCAAGAGGAAGAAAACCTACACCTTTTATTTCGTTCAACACCTTCCAAACCTGCTCCAATGTACAGCCAACTCTCACGACACCAATGCCTCACCACCGAAACTTCAAGCACAACCCGTGTAGAATAAAGTTTTTGCTTTTCGTTTTTAGTTTAGTTTTTCTTTTGAGTTTTAGCGTACATGTTCTTCAAGAGTGATGAACTTTTGATTTTTTTGTTCTTTTACTGATGAAGAAAACGTGAGAATGAGAGTGGAGAGACGTGATAATGAGAGTGCAGAGATGTGAGACTAAGCTTAGGAGTAGGAGTTTTAGGTAAGGACTTAGTCAAACTAGGACTCTTTGTTATTTTAAATAAAAATATGATTTTTCTAAGGCTTAAGTGACAAGACTAAAATTCCCTCACTTAAATCATATAATTAAGTACCAATTAATTCAACTTAAATATTGCTTCCACCAAGGGTCGAACCCGGGTGAAGCTCTTCTCGCGAAAATGGGTCAATTCGGGTCAACCCTACCCGAATTGTCCACTTTTTATATTAATTAATTAATTAATTAGGGTAATTACAATACTACCCTTAGCCTGGAAAAAACCATTTTACCCCTAGACCCTCTAAACCTAAGATTACCCCTTTCAAGTCCGGTTAAGACTCATCCGGGTAAATCTTACTATTCGGTTGCCCTACATGGTTGGACCCAACCTTGCCTAGCTCAACTAACTCACCAAGTTGGTTGGCTTGGCTTTGTTATCTCATCATGATGTAAAACTCACATCCTTCATTCCAAAAAGAAAAAACTCATTTTATATTAATTACCATACTCATATACATCAGTTATTATAACATTACAACAATTTTTTACCAAAGAATGAATTAGTCAATTTCTCAAAATTCTTACAGTGACCTGCCAAAGGTACAGTGAATTATGCATATTTTTATAAAATGCAACTTTTTGGCAATTGATGATAGAGACATGATAATATGCAAGGTAAAATCATATAATCACCTTTCACAATATAATCATAGCTTCATAAAATATACAATGCAAGAAATCAATAAAATTCAATTTCAACAAGACTCCTAAACACCATGCACATGCAACAAGCTTCTTGGACATTTCTAGCCCATCTATTTAACCATACTCCCCTACTTAGAAGGAACTCATATCACTAAAAAGAGAAATAAAAGGAATTACCATCATCATCATCACCCTCATCCGGCTTTTCTCCTCCAGTCAGGAGTGTATAGAAACGCCTCATATTTGGAGCATCAACTTTTGGAACATTAGGAGCAACTTGCTTACCATCTCTAGTAAGACAATCCCTCCCTTTGTGTCCATCTTTACCACATCCAAAGCAACTTTTGGTACCCCTTAGACATGCCCCATAGTGCCTTTTTCCACAAGTGACACATGTAGGCTTGGTATTTTGAGAACCACCTCCTTTATCAAATTTCACCTTAGGAACACTAGGTCCATCTTGAGTTTGAGCCCTCTTTTTGAACCTAGGTTGCCCTTGATCACTTGAACCACCTCTCTTCAAGTTTCTAGAAATCCAACCAAGTTTAGACTCCTCAATTGATTTAGCATACACCATGAGTCTAGCTAAGGTCATATCATCATGTAGAATGGCCGTACGCCATTCTTCTCTAACAAAGTCGACGACCCCGGTCACAAACCTACTCATCTCATCCCTAGGATTAGACACTAAGGATGGTGCATATCTAGACAAAATTGAGTACTTCAAAGTCTATTCCTCAACACTCATATTGCCTTTCTTGAGATTGATAAACTCCTCTACCTTCACCTCCCTCCTATAACAGAGAAAAAAATTTCCTAGAAAAGTTTCCTTCAATTCTTCCCACTCGATAGAAACCAACTCAACCGGCCTATAATCCTTCCATCGAGTGTACCAAACTTGAGAAAAATACCTCAATTGAAACGAAGCCAACTCCACCTTCTCCATAGATGTAACCCCCGTAGCACTCAATACCTTGTACACACCATCAAGAAACTCTCGGGGATCCTCTCCCACCTTAGATCCAAGAAAGATTGGAGGATTCGTCCTCACAAAGACTCTCAACATAGAGGTCATAGTTCTCTCCACAACATTCACCCTAGGCTCCATACTCAAATTCACTTGAGTAGTCACGACTCGGGCTAAAGAAAGCAAAGCTTCTCTAATCTCTCTATTAGTCAATTCAGGATGAACCATAGGAACCTGATTACCTCCTTCCACAATAGGGACTTGATCACCTTGGGCACCTTGAGAAGCTTGATCAACTTGAGGAGGAACTTCTTCATTCACCCTTCCCGCTCCCAACCTTCTAGTGGCCATCCTTTTAGTATTCTTCTCGTAGAAACACAAGGAAACACATTAAGAATATACCCATAGCATTTACTCTACGGCACGAAATGGGAGTAGAAAAGAAGGGAAACTCTATCGTCCAATAGACTCTCGCTCATAGATGTGTGGCGACTCACACAGATGGTCGAGACTCTACTAGACGTGACTTAATGAGACTTTTCGATTCCTAAGACAACTTTCATATCCTATGCTCTTATACAAAGCTTGTCACATACCGAATCATACCCTAGAAGATATGACACTCTCTGAGTGCAACCGGCGTACTCGACCTCTCGAGGGTCTTATACAAGCCCTTTCGTATCGTTCATCACATATACATAGTGAAAAGTAGTGCGGAATTAAAACTTTTCACAAACATTTTCATAGTCTTTATAAACCTCTTTCATATAAAACTCATAGGAAATACTATGTCTCAATCACATCAAAGCTTAGACACAAGATTACTTGGGACACGTACCATACACAATAGGAATATAGTACTACTAAGTCTATTACAATACTTCAATAAGAGAAATAAAAGACATCTATGCCCTCCAGTCAAATGAGGACATACTTCAACTTCACTTGAAATATGCTACGATCAATGTCTTGCTTCCAAAATGCTCATCACCTATCAACCACTGTAGAGATAGAGAAGTAGTACAACCACGTGTACTAAGTATGGCATAATGCATAAAAATCATGAAAACGGACAGTAATTGGAAATATGCATCTTTTGATTTAAAGATCATAACATAACCATAAGGACAACATTTAACACCTTAGAAACACATAATAAATCACTTAATAAATTTATCACATTTTTAGGAGCAACATTACAGTGAACTAATTCACTGTACAGTGAATTCCTTTACTGTTACAATGATGTGATTCTAATTCATATAGAACAGTTCCTAGAATGTAATAATCTCACTAAAAGCTATCCTAAGACTTACTTAAGCAACACAAAGAGATACCTCCCATACACCCTCTCTAAGCATGCCTAAATTATCCTCAAGACTACTTATAATGAGCCATACACACTTACAAGACACCAAAACACATAACATGTATAATTTGACATTCTCCTTACCAAGGCTATTAAAAGACTTACTTAAGTATTCCTTGAAGAAAACGCCCATACACTCTCTTAAAGGTTACCTAAATAATCCTTATGACTTTCAAAGTTTAGATCATGCCTAAAGTATCAACCAACTTCTCTAACTAGAGTCATTCTCAAGACTTCCCTAGATAAGACATGAAGAGATCATCCCTTATGCCCTCTTTGTCCTTTTACTAAGAAATCCTTAAGTCACTGTAGATTAGTTACTCATTCATTTACATGCTTTCTAACATAAGCCATTATTTCATTAGTTCATTAAGAAACATTTATCACATAGAGGAGATTCAAGTAATGGACTTGGAGAAGACCTAGGCACTCTCCATAACATCTTCAAAGCCTATTGTGCAATGTCTAGATAGCGTCCCATATCACCACATAAACTTTGTAGAACTTCTGTAATGCTAATAGGTATCCCACATGATGAGAACAGGCAATAATGTACATAGACCATGGTAGAAAAACATAGAATCCGGAGTTGTAACCTACTCCTATGGAGGGTGTTCTACTTGCCAATGGTAGAACTTGGACACATCCAGTGTAGGCACATGGTTAGGAATATGAAGGTCTTACTTTGTATTCTAGCCTCTTACTTTAACTAGAACTACTTCCCTTACCATACTCACTCGGTGCTAGCCTTTGTTCTCATAGAGTAATTCACGTTAAATGTTCATTCAAAGGGGTTCCATATCAAGTTCATAACCCAATCACATTTACCCTACCAATGAGGTCCCCTAGGGCTGCCGTACAATGGCGACAAGAAGCTCATAATGACTTTTCTAAGAATTGATATGATACCTTTCCAGCCAACCAACCTTAAGTCCATCATACATTACAAGAAGGATACCATTACGACTTTTGACTTCAAGGTTCATAACCTTACCTCTTGGTTCAAGGTTTCCCATAAAGGACCTTATTAACATCATTCAAGGTCTGATATCATTCATACATTCAAGACTAAGAGGATTTAGCATCCTTAGTCAAGACATCACATATTCACATATCATTCATGTATCAAGAAAAGGGACTTAAGTCTAGCGAAACAAGACACATCATTCCTTCACTTTATTACATATTGCATATCATATTCAAGAAGCACATAGGCAGAACCTTCATCACATTTAGGTCACCCTATACACTACTATAACATCATCAATATAGCCATCATAAGACTCAATAACCAATTAGGAAGAATCATGCATCAACGCTAAGACTACACACATAATGACATAATAATAGTCTAACATTAACACCTAAATAGCATCAATAGAAGAAACACATATTTTCACTTTACTTCACATGTAGGTATATATTATCATACTTCACATAATCAAATAAAAAAATCATCATATTACTTCAAGTAGTGCGGACAAGGTCATGATCATCATAATACATAAGTAATGCCGACAAGGTCACACCATTAACATAACACCGCCACCATAAGTGTGTCATACAAATCACAACATAATTCAAGAGCTATAATAACACAAATAAAAAGAATAGGGCAGCGTACCACCAATCCATTATCTCCACTTCAATCCATTTCTAAATCATTCAATTCAATACCATAAGGCCCTTACCCATGGCCATGAACATCAATTCAACACATAAATCATAAAACTCAATGAAAATAGTTTAATTCAATATAGATTTATCAATCTAATACAACCTATACATCAATATTCAATAGTCCATAGAAAACTACACTAGAATTCATAAGCATTAAGTCAATATCAAGTAACCAATAAAGTAGTCAAAAACTAGGGTCATCAATTAAATTATTTCATAGGTTAATTGAGTTAAGATCTTTTAATTAAAAATTTTTAATCAATATACAATGCTTAAAACCTTTAATGCATGAACCCATGGATAGATCATAAAATTAAACAAGTTCATCTTTGAAAACTTTAGAAACCTTCTTTGAATTTGGGCAATAGAGTTTTAAGGATCAAAAACCATACCTCAATGATGTTAATAATGCAATTTGATGAAGAATCACCACTCAAATCTCCAATCCAACATCTTACTTGAGTTTTGGCTCCAATGGAGTTCTACAGAATTTCTAGGATATTTTGGGTTTTGATTTTGAAGAATTGCATATTATAAGTGTTAAAGGCTTATAAATATGTGTTAAAATACCCAAAATACCCTTTAGGAACCGCCAAACTTATAATTTGGACGTGGGGTGAACTTACAACTTCACCCCTAGACTTACAGTGATGTTGCGCACAAGACAGCCTCACAAATGGTTGGCCACCAACAGACCGTCTCCCATATAACGGACCGTTCTGCTTGTCCGTGGTTTGGGACTGAGGCTGGTACTTGTCCTTGCCTTCTCCCACGCCTCATTTCTGAACCACGACACCCATCAACGGGGTGTAGACATGCCCACGAGCCACCTACTGCCTCCGTCGTTTGGGTCTCTCTATGCAGTTTTGGCTTCAAGGAAAGGGTCCTTCCTCAAGGACCCTTGGTTGGTCCTTGGGGACTTCATCCCGGACGTTTCCAACTCTAATATGTTCGTATACGAGTTACGACCTATCACATGAATTTCACCCAAAATTAATAGGTAAAACTTGACGAAACATGCTTAGAGACACAAGTTCATTTCAAGGCAAACCTTTCAAACGTAATGGACGTTCTTGGGCGTTTGACTTCCAAACATCACGAAACATGACACACTACCTATTTACACCATAGTAACTCATTTAAGGACCTCATAAACTCATGAATCACACATAAACACATAAAACACATATGAGGCACATAGGTGACTTAGTCGTCGAACCTCTTAGTCGTCCCTTTGACGTTTGACTTTCAATGCACCTAAAATCTTAGAAACTGACTCAATAAAACATTATAGATTAATTTAGAACCTTATACCATCATGAAAACAACGTAATTCTCTACTTTCACCTATGTCATTTTTGGGATCTTACATTATGTTTATATGCCAATGTGTGATTTTAAAGTTCTTACATGTTGAGATTTATTATGATATGATGAGCATGTAGAATATTGGAGAAGGTAGTTCCTCTATAAATTCAACGAAAAAGATGAAGTTCGTAAGTAGTTTGAATTATCGAAATAGTTCTAAATTTCCTGCATTGCTTAGAGTGCAATAATGTGAAGTTTGTGTTCCTTGTATGTTTGATGCATTGACTATGAATGTTGTATCCATGCTTATGTGTGTTTTGAGATTCTATTTGAGTCTTATAGTCCTTTAAGGTGTTTAGTATAATTCGAGGACAAATGTTTTTCGAAGTGGGGGAGATTATAATGACCCTCAAAATGAAATCGTACAAACTAAAGCTTCACATTTGTTTCATGAGTTATGAATATGTTATAATGATAAGAATAGCCTTAGAGAAGAGTTTAGAATTTGAACGTCAAAGAACGACCAAGACATTCAGAAACTCGTCTTATGTGTGTCAGTGCATCTTTACATGTTTTACGTGTTGTTTGGTTTTCAAATTTATATGAAGCCACCCTGACACCTATTTGGTCATGTTTAGGGTCTAAACGTTTGTGTATGACTCCGTAAGGAAAATCCTAAGGGTCCTTGAGGAGGACCCAAACATTTGCAAGAAGATGCCAAAAGCAGCCCCAAACAACGACCCTCAATCAGCGGCCAATAGTTTGATTGACGCCTCATCGTTGGGGGGAGTGGCTCAACTATTAGTTGTGGGAGCTTATACCCCACATATGAACTCTTTAAAAACCACAGAACAACAGGACGGTCCATTGGCTGGTTTATGCTCCGTAGATGGATGGTCGTCGTTTGGCTGACATTTTTATGCATGTGTCTCGACTAACTTAGAGGTAATTGGGAATTTCACCCCACTTCCTAATTAACTAGTAGACGGTTGTTTTAGGGATTTTTAGGTATTTTATGTTAGTTTATACACCTTAGACATAAATTAGACTTCACTTTTCAAAATAAAACCCCCTTTCCTTAGAAAAACTCTCTTAAGACTCCATTGAAGATTGAACTCAACGTAGATCTAGGATTGAAAAATTTTAGTGGTTTATTCATAAAATCTCCTGGTTTTCTTATAATAAGGTATGGTAATTCATCCTTGATTCTACTGTCATTCAAGGAGCCAATCCAAAGGCTTTACAAAAAGGTTTCGAATTCTAAATTCTTCTATTTCAAATTATAAGCATGGGTTCTAACATGAAAAGGTTTTAATGGATGAATTATGATGTTTTCAATGTAATGTGATGGTTTTATGATTAAAAAATCCATGGACCCATGATCATTCAAATTTCTCAAATTTTGACTTATGAATTGGGTTTGATGAACATGATTAGACAATGTTAGAATTGTGTTTATACTGTGTCGTATTGTGATTATGTACTGCCATATATGCCTTACTATGATGATTTATTGGAGTATTGAGAAAAGGTGACCAAGGCTAGGATGAAGGGTAAGTTGATATCTGTTGTCTAGTTTTTATTGAATTGATCTCGAGTGGTATGAACCACTTATGGTGGCGGAGTTTACTTTATGTATATGAATATATATGTGAATTGTTATTATGTCCTTGAAGGCATTGAATGTGAAGTAAAGTTATGTTATGATGTATAAGTATGTGATGTCTTATGAATTTAAGAATGCGTGTCATGAAGATACTATATCTAAATTAAGTATAATGTGAATGTGAAGCATGATAGTGTGTGAATTATGATGAATGTCGTATGATCATGTTTGTAAGTAAATATTATGAATGATGGTGGTTATGTTCAAGGCTTTATCAAATATACTCACACACACAATGAATGAACGAATGAAGTTAATGAATGAAAATGGGGGATTTTTGGGTAGGCACTCTTCGTGTGTAGAGATGAAATGTGTAGTACAAACCGTAATATTCCTAATAACTTAAATGAATGAAAAAAGGGTGTTTTAGGGTGGACACTCTTCTTGAGTTGAGATGTAGTGTCTAGTTGCAACGTCACTACTCCTAAGATCTTTCTAATGAATGAATGATAGGTTGGATGATGGATACTCTTTGTGAGTTGAGATGTAGTATTCAAAAGTAAAATCTAGATATTAGTACTCTTCGTGAGTCGAGAAGTAGTACTTAGTAACAATCTATTGACCTATAGCTAATGAATGTAATGAATGTCGAAGACTCCGTGGAGGGAGTTATGCTTAGAATTGAGAGGATTTGAAGAAGGGGTGGATACTCTTCGTGAGTAGAGATGTTGTATCCAATGTACCTCTAGAGATGATTACTCTTCATTAGTTGAGATGTAGTTCCTAGAAGGAATCTCCTTATCCCTTAACTATATGCCCACATAGGACTAGATATTAGAGATCCATATAAAGAATGACCCTACCTTAGGAAAGTGGGGATCCTTCTTCCGATAAGGGTTGATACCTATATTTCATTTTAAGCTGACATGGTCTATGTCGGTTAAAGATAGCACACAAAAATGAATGTAATGACCTAAGTCTTTGTACGGGTGTACTAGTTAGGGTATGTAAGACCCCCAAAATGAATTAAGGTGTCTAGAGCCTCACATGTGTCTAAAAAAGTTTTAAATATGTTAAATAAGTCTTTTACAGTACGAATGATTAATTTGAATCTATTTGGAAGTCAAACGTCCAAGACGTTCGAAAGTTAGCCCTTGAGACGTGCATATGTGTCTTGGTGTGTCTTGACATGTTTTACGTGTTCGTTTTGGTTGAAACTGATATGGAAGGTTCCTAGAATGTTAATGAATGTAATTACGTTGGAAATACCCGAGTACGACTCCCAAGGGCCCTGCAAAAGGCCCTCAAGGAGGACCCCAAACACTTCCTTTGCACTGCCTTGGTAGTGTCAAACGACGGCAAAGAATGACACCTCATAGGTGTACCTACGCCCCTGTGATAGTGAGGCGTTGTCCAACACTAGCCTGGTGGAGGATCATCCAATGAACATCCTAAGACCCAAACGACGGTGGCACCTACATACCGTCATTGGGACTAAGGGGCGTCGATGCACTCGTAGGTGCAACCTGCAATTAACTTCCAGACGAGCTGTCTCATTAAGGGGTGAATGGGAAATTCACCCCACATCCTAAACTAACCCTAGGTGGTTATTTTACCAATTTCGGGGTATACTAAGTTAGTTAAAAAGATCAATTCCCCAAACCCAATTCATATTTCAAAATTAGACTTCCCCCTAAAAAAATATCCTCTGTAGAAACCTCCATTGGAGATGAAGCTCAAGAACAACTTGTATATGGGATTGTCATGGTTGCTTCATCATGTTTTCATGTTTTTCTTCAATAATGAGGTATGTTGAACCTTCATCTCTAGATAACCTTTCATCTAGAGAGTTTCTTCTAATGTTTTAGAAGAGATTCTATGATCAAATTGTGTATTCTTCAATCTAGCCATGGGTTCTTTCTCAAAATGATTTCAAAAGCCTGATTATGATGGTTTGATTATTAGCTATTGTTTTTCATGATGAATTTAATCCAATTTCATGATGAACCCATGTTTCCTCCCAATCTCGATTCAGCCTACATGGTTGCATATTATGATCTTGATGCTAGAATGATTGTCATGAGATTCAATTATGATAAATTGATTTAGCTACTGCCTAAGATGTGAATTTATGATGAATTATGTATAGTTGATCCAATGTAAATCAAGGTTTGAAGATTTGAATGAGATTGACCTATGTTCTTCTATCTTATATGGATTGGCAATATAAAGTACTTGATATGATCTTGATCTTGTTATGATTAACGCATGATTTCAATTATGTTAGGGTACCTTTAGCTAATGCCCTAGATATTGATTGTTGACGAAATATGGGTGTCATCAATGATGATCAAGGCCTTGGTGAATTGGTAAGATTTCCTACTTCCTACACTTTTCTATAGAATTGTTAGTTGAAGTGGCCTTGGATGGCATTGTATGGTATGGTCCACTAATGGCGGAAGTGTTTAATTCCTTGTCATTCTATATGTGATGTTATCATGGCCTTTAAGGAAATTTAATTATGAGTGAGTAGTGGTGATGATCACCTAATGTGAGGCATATGCCCAGTTCTCAATCTAGTAGCATGTTGTAGGTATTAATGATGTCTTCTATAATTGCATGAACTTTTTAGGGTGAGGTTTAGGTGCTGCCATTGAAGTTAAAACTGGTTAATGACCTCTAACCTATATACCCGTATATGAATGTGTGATTAGCTATGGTTAGGAGTCTTGAATGCAAGTGTTGAAGTTATCTTGTCTCCTATGCTAAAATGTGTTGTGTGGTCTATGCTTGAAGGTGCACTGTGGTCCTAAGAGGGTGGATGCCTCAATATGTTGTTGATAGCCATTATGTGATCATGTTTACCAATGTACACACACTTACACATTATGCATGCTTACAAATAGTATAGGTTCATGGTGTCTAAATGAAAGGATATTCTTATAAGCACTAATGTCTACTACTGTTCATTTAAAGTATATGCCCATGATGTATTTTATGTATCCCTTTACTAGGATGACTTGATAGTGTACTAGTATGGACAAGGGTATGGGACTTTGACTATGCATTGCACATGTGTGCCTTGATAGGATAGTTCCTAGGTTTGTGATTAAAGTACATGAATAAGAATGAATGAACATGTTATGAATATGATTTATATGCCATGATGTTAAGTATATGATATGATGAAGTATGAATGCACATAGTGTCTAAATGTGCTTATATGAAAGGATTGCTCATATAGTTACACCTATACTCTTATGCATGAAGGAAATACAAGTATGAACATGTGTGGTCTAAGGGTATTTATGTGAAAGGTTTCCTAACATATATGTATACACAGACTCACATGAAAGTATGTTCATGATACTTGTGTCAGTATCTAGTTAATAGAGGGGCTCTTGGAAGGTGTTCTCAAAGGTACCCTAAACTAGATGGTGCTTGAATGTGCTATGTCCGTGTGAATGATTTTCTCAGATGATATAGGTTGATAAAAGGAACTTCTCATCTATGACCTATGAGCTAAGCATATGAGGGGTCAACTCTCCTAAGCCTATTTTTTATAAAGTAATGTTAATAAAAGCTTTAAATAAAAATGAACTTAGCTTAGAACCGAGTGAAATTGAATATGAGGGGTGTCCTTTCCCAATGTGGGAAGGTAGGTTCGCCATAATTCTCATGATGAGGATAACTACAATGTCTCAATAGACATAAAGACTGTTTCCATATAAGACTCCAAGTTCTATAACTATGCTTGCCACATATGATCTTGCAAGTGATATCGCCTTATATTCTAGCATGTGTTAATATTCTAATATGACTAAGTAGAGCACCTTCCCTTGGCGTAAGGCTCTACAACACCAAATTCCCTGTTTAGCACCCATGATCATAGTTTCGATTAAGGCTATCGTTTCCCTAAGTAAAATGGACAATGGAAGTAAAGTAAGGACCCTAAATAGGATAATGGGACTTCACCTATGAATTGCACAAGTAGATCTTGAAGGGAGTTCTAGGAAGGTGTTCTAATGTGTATGTATATGTTTATGTTCCTTATGCATGACATTGTAGTGTTGTCTACTTTTTGTGATGATATGAATGGTATGAGTCTATAAGATGTGGTCTTACCTTTATATGCATAATGTTTGTCTTAATGACTATAAGATGATGGTCTTGCTTGACATGACGAAGGTTGTCTATGCTTGTCTTGTTGATGTATGAAGTGCATGTTAAGGCTTGTAGTCTCTTTGTAGGTTTACATAGTATGTGTGAGGTTATGAGGCTTCACATGTACATTGCACAAGTAGGCTTAGAATTTGATTGTGAGTAGAGTTCTATGATGTGTTTCTCAATAGAGGTCAGTGTATGTTGATGTGACTATTGACTTCCTATGATTATGTTGGAAGTCTTGACTTTATATGGTATTTTAATGGGTCCATCTATGTTTTCCTAAAGTATGTTGGGTTAAATATGAGTTATGTATCCTATTATATGAAATAGTTCTATGAATGCATGTGTTGGATTAATGAAGGTTGTATGCATGATTTCCTAGTGGCCTTAAAGTGATTGTTGTGTGTGGATAGTGTTATGGGACATTGTCTATGCGTTGCATCAATGATCACTAGAGGGTTACTTGAGAGGATAAGGAGTTAAAGTTAAAGGAAGGAGTTTACGGTAAAATGATATAAGTTCACTGTAAGGGAAAAGGAGCTTACTGTAAAGTGACCCTAAATGAGTCAAAAATGCGATGTATGATTTTATGTGATATGATGACTATTGTATATTCCTGAATGAAGTATGTGAGTTGTATGATGCTTAATGTATAATGTTTTATGAAGTTTTCACAAAAAGGCATGATGCATGGTTTCAAAGGAAATGTGCCTTTATAAATGCATATTTTGCATGGTTGCCATACTTAGGGCATTCTTGTACTAACACCATTCTTCTTCACATTTTTACACAAAGTGTAGGTTATGGACGCTTAAGGGATGTCTCTCTGGTGAAGGGCTTGATATTTGTTTCCCAAGCTCAAATAATGGAATCCCTAAGTTCAAGGATTGCCTATGTCAAGTTTTTATAAAGTCATGTAATAGTTAGTTATGTTTTATGTTATAACGGTTGTATCCCTAATGTACTCTAATGATGTTGAGTCTCAGTTGACAAAGAGACTTAGAGTGTAACTATATATCTATGTTAATTTTATATTAATGAAAGTGAAGTTTCTAGCATATGATGTGCTATGAAAAATTTTAAATTTTGTGCTAAATTTACCAATTAAAATGCGATGAATGATAACATTGGGCTTGTATAAGACCTCTGAGAAGTCAAGTACTCCTTGTTACTTCTAGGGGGTGTTCCTCACTCATGACAAACGTGGTATCAGATCATGAGGTTATGAAAGTGGTTTTAGGGTCCAAAACTCTCGCATTGCCACGTCTAGCAGAGTCTCGTTCATGGGTGGTGAGTTGCGACACATCTATGAGCGAGAGGCTATATGACGATATAGTTTCCCTTCTTCACTATTCTCATGTCGTGCCATAGAAGTTAATATAAGAATCTCTATCGTATCTTTTCTTGTCCTTTGGTCTTTAAGATGTGATTACTTGGATGAGATGGTATCTCTATGCTTGAGGGAGAAAAGGTCAGCTTTGATGTTTTTCTTTGTTTTATTGTTTGATGAGTAAGTGTGAAGGTGAACTTTGATATATGTTGATGGGATGCCATTTATGGATATATATATGATTTATGAGAAATGACATGTTATGTGAAGATTTATGTTATGATAAGGTTATAGCTTATTAAATAAGTTTTTATAGTTGAATTGAGCTTCCTTTTATGGATTATAAGTTGCTTTATGATTTTACATGATGATTGTCTTAGGATATGGTTTAGACTTTAAATGCTTTGAAGAAGGTGGTAAATAGCTAAAGGTGCATGTTCCCTTGTATATATGTAATGGTTAAAATGTTGCCTTATTACATATGTAATATCTCATAGTTGCCTTTTATGGATTGGAGTCCTTTGTATTAACTTTATCCTAGAAATGAAGGTAGTGTTCTTACCTTGTAGGGTGATGATGTGGGTTTGAATGACCTAGAAGTTACCTTACCTTAGTATTGAAAGAAAAGAAAGAGCCCTTATGGCTAAGTCTCCTCTATTGTTTCCTCTATGATTTTCATGACCCTTGGTATTTATGGTATAGTTGAGACCTTATGTGGTTAGGTAGTATGACCTAACTTGATAGTAATGAGTTTCCTTTGGGTGTTAGGCCTAGAGGTATGATGATGGTTGAGTTAGTAGACTTCTTAATGTGAGATTAAGAGTCAGAACCCTCAATGATGTCTACTCTTCATGAGTGAAGAGTATTAAAGGTTTGAATTGACTTGCCTTGACCTTTGTGCTTAAGGGGACGATGTGATTAGGCACACAACAAATGGGGGATAGTGTGCCTATGTGGTAATATTTTTATGTGCCCTTCATATTCCTATGACGAGTTAATGTAAATCTTTTAAGGTTGGGCATCACTTTTAGGTGATAATGATGAAGCTTGAAGAGTTAAGATCCTCTTGAGGTTGAGTTAAGTTGATATTAATTGAGTTTACTCTTAGTGGGGGATGATGTTGTGAGTAGTAAGGTTGTAAATATTCTTATCTTATCCTTCTATTCTTACTTGAACTTGAAACTAAAGAGTTCCTAGAAGCTTTTTCATGATAGGAGTCATGCATAAAAGTATGAGTTACATGTACTCCATATGTTATGTATGTCTTGATTGACACTATGTTAAGTGATGTACCGTGGTTTCACGGTACTTTTAATGCTTTTTCCTTAAGATTGGTGTGTGTCTAGAGACTTTTCATAGTAATTTTAATATGTTTTATCTTTGTTTTGCAGGAGAGGTGTCCAAAAACCAAAACGCAGAAGCCTGCTGAGATTAAGTGCATAGGTGACCCACGAAGGCCATCGACGGTCCGTCGTTCCATCGACGGTCTGTAGATGGTGAACGTGGACTAGTAGTTCAGGCATCAGAAAAAACTAGGAGAATTATGACTAAGTATGGGGCTACGGAAGGATTGAAGGTATGTCGATTGAACGACGGACCATCCTTTTGAATCGTCTATCAGATCACAGAATGTCCCAGTACCCGAAGTTAAAGAAAAACTTAGTATGGAATGACTGAAGGCATCGACGGACTGTAGATACATCGACGGACCGTGTTTTTGGTCCTTCAATTGAATCAAAGAAGATGCCAATGGAAGGATAGAAAAAGATACTAAGTCTGGACTTACGGAGGCAGTCGACAGACTATCGTTTTATCGACGGTCCGTCTGTGGGGGTCGTCGATTGGAGCCGCATTTATTGGACAACTTTCCTTATTTGAATTTCTTTTATTTTAGGACAATGTTTTTATAAATAGGGTGTAAAATCTCATTTTTGGGGTTGCATTCTATTACTACTTTCTTAGTTTTGTTCTTGGAGATTTTTTTTGCAACTTGGGCATTAATTCAAGTTTGCGGATTTGGTTTTTAATTGATTTTTATTGTTTTAAGTTAAATTTCTGGATTTTCATCGAATTTGTTAAGGTAAGTTCATGATTTATTGTTTATCAACTATGAATTGTGTTCTTCTATGCATGGGTAACTAAATCCACAACTAGGGTTGTGGGAACCATGGGTGATTAACAACGTAAATCTAGCTTAATAACATTTCTCAAATAGGTTATTGCATGCATTGATAATCATTCGCTAGTCATTTTAACGAGTGCACGCGTTAGAACTCGCCTTATTGCTACTTGTCGGACTAAGGGGGTAGTTAATAGGAAAAGAATTATCAACATAGATTTAGTAGGATACAATCAAATGGGCTAGTCTCGATTGGTGCAAAGTAATAACAAAGTCAAACATTGAATACGATGCTTAATATGAAGTAAAAGGAAGGGTTAGTAACTTAGACACACGTAGTCGGACCAAGGTACAGAGTGAGATTTCTAAATGCCGGACCAAGGATTTAGAGATACTTAACTTATCACTTTGCATGCAAAACACTAGGGAAGAATTGATATAGCTACGAATATGGTGTTATGAACCTATGGAGAACACTTACAACCTAGTTTTTCTCACAACATGATAAACACCAAAGATTTACTCCTATTACTTGTTCTACTTAGAAATATTACAATACTTTTGTTTGACACCCCCCCCCCTTTTAATTACCTATTTTCGGAAAGGACATGACTAAATAAAAGTAATCGTATATTGAAGTTAAGTCTAAACTATTTTCCTCATGGGATCGACCCCAACCTACAAGTTGGGTTCTTTACATGATACGACCACTTATAATACTTTAGGGAGGTGTAATTTGAGCGTATCAAATTTTGGCGCCACTACCGGGGAAAATGGATTTTACATTAACTTTAATAACATAACTCAATTTTACTTAACAATTTCCTAATTTTTCTTTTTTGTTTTGTTTTTGTTTCTCTCATGTCTAGCTCAAGTGTATGCCAAGTACACGGAGGCGAGGAGAACCAACACTTCCATTCGATCCTGAACTTAACCAGACACTTCAAAGAATGAATAATCAACATATCCAAGCTAATCTAGGTGATGGGATAAATCGTCAACCTCCTCCACCAGTTGATGTTCATAACCAAGTGGTTGTGGAAAATCCAGTTGATGATGCTTTGAGGATGCAACCTCCAATCCCACGCCCTCAAGAGTTCTA
The DNA here is from genome assembly GCA_022817965.1 of Solanum lycopersicoides. Classification (NCBI taxonomy): domain Eukaryota; kingdom Viridiplantae; phylum Streptophyta; class Magnoliopsida; order Solanales; family Solanaceae; genus Solanum; species Solanum lycopersicoides. Next base: position 27,907 of record JAJJBR010001919.1, read on the forward strand.
TTGGGGAAACATTAATATCACTGATTCTTATGGGCCTCTTGTCCTACCTCCTCTACCGCAGGGTCACACGTTCGTGGTTACTAGTAGTCTAATGCACATGCTCACCGCAAGTGGTGTGTTTTCAGGTCTACAATCTGAGGATACATGCTCACATCGCCAAACTGAGGTCGGTGTTCAAGAGTTGTGTGGGGAGGCCAGACTTGGACATGAACGTTATCGGGTTTAGAGTGTTCCCTCTATCACTGACGGGATATGCCGCGATATAGTTTACTGAGTTACCCTATAATTCCATATATACTTAGGATCAGTTTAGGGATGTGTTCCTAGCAAGGTACTACCTGGTGTCCAAAAAGCTCAACCACAAAGATAGAGTGAATAACTTTGTGGCACTACCTGGGGAGTCTAGTGAGTAGCTCTTTCGATAGATTTACTGAGTTCGTGAGAGGTGTCCTAAACTACCGCAATGATGATGATTCATTGAAAGAGTACTTCTATCGGGGACAAGATGATAATAACAAAGCAGTGCTTGATAAAATTGCGGGTGGTTCTTATAATGAGTGCACATATGCAGAGATTGCAAATGTGCAGGGGAAAATCTGTCGAAATAATAAGGCTTGGAGCACTAGAAAATCGGAAACTGGGAGAAATACCTTTGTAGTACAAGCTACACACAATCCAGCCACAGATTAGATTCATGAGGAGATGGCTCATATGAGAACTAAGCTTGGGTTGGTATTGAAACATGTCACTGGAGGGGCAGAGAAGGTGAATGCAGTGAATTACTTGACTAAAAAACCACTGCAACCGGATGACTACTATTATGAAGAGGATACTTATGCTGTGAATGATAAGACGGGCGGGACCAAACGCCCAAGGCTCTAATCAGGAGAATTGGTGCCAAGGTCAAGGAAATCTAGGTCGGAACTATGGGAATTACAACAAAGAGGGCCAGTATGTTCGAGATGGAAACTATCACCGTGAAAACAACTTCAACCGGGGTAACTATGGTAATAAGAATGATCGAAGTGGGACCTATGTCACACCTCAAAATTGGGAAGTTTCTCCTAGGGATGGTGGAGGTAGTATGGCGCGAGTTAGAGATATGTTGCAGAAGATGTTGAGGAGGTTCGATGCCAGTGATGAGCACACCAAGGAATTGAGGGGTGATTTGGCTAATATCGAGCAAAATGGGATGCACAAGCGGTCTTGATTAATAATCTTGAGTTCCAAATGTCCCAATTGTCTACTACTGTGAACCCAAGACAACCGGACACTCTTCCTAGCAATACTATTCAAAATCCTAAAAATGATGGATATTGCATGGCAGTCACTACTCGAGGAGGTAAGCAAACTATTGATCCACCTATGTCGTCTGTGGTAAAAGATGAGAAGAGAAAAGATGAAGAGGTCGTGGAAACTAGTGGTGAATTGGAGAACAAAGCGGTGAAAAAAGCATAGGTACCCCAGAAGGTGATCCCCATTCCTAGACCACCACCACCATTCCCTCCGATATTGGAGAAGAAGACTGAGGATGGTAAATACTGGCGTTTTATCACTATGTTGAAACAACTTTCCATCAATGTCCCTTTGATTGAAGTTTTGGAGCAAATGCCCGGTTATACTATGTTCATGAAGGATATTGTTAAGAAGAGATCGGTAAGTTTTGAGGATGACGATCGAATGCAATATTGTAGTGCTATTGCGACAATGTCGCTTGTGCAGAAGAAGGAAGATCCGGGAGCTTTCACTATTCCATGTACCATCGGGTTATTACACTTAGCTAAAGAACTATGTTATCTAGATGCAAGCATAAACCTCATGCCTCTCTCCATCTATAAGAAGATGGGTTTGGGTGAACCAAAGCACGTAGTAATGCAGCTACTGATGGCTGATCGAACAGTGAAGAGGCCCATTGGGATACTCCATGATGTGCTCGTGAAGGTGGAGTCGGTTATATTTCCGGCCAACTTTGTGATTATTGACTGTGAGGTGGACTTTGAGGTCCTTATTATTGTTGGAAGGCGGTTCATTGCTACTGGTCGCGCCATGGTCGATATAGAGAAAGGGCAGATGAAGTTTAGGTTAAATAATGAAGAACCAACATGCAACATTTGTAGGTCCATGAAGCAGAGTGGTGATCTCCAAACAGAATCTGCTATATCCTACAGGGTTGAGAGTACGTCTGAGGTACAAATTGAAGAGAGACTAGGTGTTGAGGCACTAGCGGCAGTGATCCTGAATTTTTAGAGTCATGGCATTGAAGAGTATGGATCTTTGGTTGCGTCACTTGAACAAAATGAATATCAGTTCAAACAAAAGAAATTGGAGTTAGATATGAAGCATCGCGATTCTCCACCCGCGAAACCATCTATTGAAGAGGCCCCAATATTAGAGCTTAAAGTTTTACTACCTTATATGAGGTATGTATTCTTGGGAAGAGATGACACTTTGCCGATAGTAATTGCATCGGATTTTAATGTGCAACAAGTAGAGTGTTTGGTGGATGTTTTGAAGAGGTTCAAACGATCCATTGGTTGGACTATTGCGGACATTATTGGGATCCCTCCCAGTATTTGTTCACACAAAATCAAACTCATGCCCGATCACAAGAGAAGTATTGAGCACCAAAGACGGTTAAATCCACTTATGCAAGAGGTAGTGAAGAAGAAGATTATTAAGTGGTTGGATGACGGAGTCTTATATCTTATTGCAGATTGTAGTTGGGTATGCCTTGTTCAGTGTGTGCCCAAAAAGGAGGGAATGACAGTAGTGCCTAATGAGAGGAATGAGCTTGTTCCAATGAGGACGGTGACCGGATGGAGAGTTTGTATGGATTAGCGGAAGTTGAATGCATGGACTGAGAAGGACCATTTTCCTATGCACTTCATGGATCAGATGTTAGATAGACTCGCGGGAAAAGGATGGTATTATTTTCTTTATGGCTATTCTGGTTATAATCAGATCTCTATTGCACCGGAGGATCAAAAGAAAACCACCTTTACTTGCCCTTATGGGACATTTGCATTCAAAAGGATGTCGTTTGTGTTGTGTAATGCACCGGCCACTTTCAAGATATGTATGATGTCGATATTCTCTGATATGGTGGGGGACACTATTGAGGTTTTTATGGATGACTTTTCAGTTGTTGGCCGATGTTCTCAAAAGATGTGAAGATTGCAATCTTGTGCTAAATTAGAAAAAAATGTTACTTTATGGTGAAAGAAGGTATTGTACTGGGTCATCGCATCTCGGAGAAGGGGATAGAGGTTGACCAAGCAAAAGTTGAGGTCATCGAGAGACTTCCTCCACCCATTTCTTTAAAAGGTGTGAGATGTTTTCTGGGACATGCGGGTTTCTACCGGAGGTTTATTAAGGATTTCTCAAAAATTGCACAACCTCTATGCAAGTAACTTGAGAAAGAATGTAATTTCTATTTTGATGAATCCTCTCTGAAGGCGTTTGGAGAGTTGAAGGAGAAGTTGGTGTCTGTACCAATAATTATTTCCCCTGATTGGGCAAGCCATTTGAGGTGATGTATGATGCTAGTTGGGTTGCTCTTGGTGTGGTATTCGGACAAAGAAGGGATAAAATCCTTCACCCCATCTATTATGCAAGTAAGGCCCTAAATGAAGCACAAAAGAACTACATTGTGACTGGACAAGAGATCCTTGCGGTGGTATTTGCTTTCGAAAGATTTTGCTCCTATTTGCTTGGCACGAGAGTCATAGTGCATACTGACCACTCCGCTTTGAGATATTTTATTGCAAAGAAGGATGCGAAACCAAGGTTGATTATATGGGTGCTACTATATCAAGAGTTTGATTTTGAGGTGAAAGATAGAAAAGGGACTGAAAATCAAGTTGCCTATCACTTGTCCAGATTGGAGGATGAAGCTTTGCGAGAGTTGGGTGAAAAGGTTGAAATTGATGATACCTTCCCTGATAAGCATGTATTGGTCGCTTTTCATGATTTTATTCCATGGTTCGCCGATCTAGTTATATAGTTCCATCGGACTTGTCCTTCCATCAAAGGAAGAAGTTCATGCATGATGTGACAAAGTTCTTTTGGGATGAGCCTTACTTATACCGGAGTTGTGCTGATGGGCTTGTTCACCGATGTGTGTCGGAAGTAGAGATGCTAAGTGTTTTGGAGGCATGCCACTCCTCGCGTGTGGGTGGGCATTATAGTGGTATCCGGACTGCCCACAAATTTTTGCAGTGTGGGTAATATTGGCCAACCATTCACCAAGATGCTCATGAGTTCGCCAAGTCTTGTGATAGGTGTAAGAGAGAGGGAGGAATTTCGAAGAGGCAAGAGCTCCCTTTAAATCTCATTCTAGTGATTTTGAGTTGTTTGATGTGTGGGGCATTGATTTTATGGGCCCGTTTCTGAGTTCACATGGGATGAAGTATATACTTGTGGCAGTGGACTAAGTGTCAAAAGAGATGGAGGCCAAAGCACTTTCCAACAATGAAGGGAAGAGTGTCACCTCGTTCAAGAAAAAGAACATCTTCTCTAGATTTGGCACACCTAGGGCGATTATAAGTGATGGGGTATCTCACTTTTGCAATAAATTGTTCAAAGGGATATTGGAGAAATATGGGGTTCGCCACAATATAGCCACCCCGTACAATCCATAGACTAGTGGGCAAGTTGAGGTGTCTAATCGAGAGATCAAGCAAATCCTGTCGAAAACGGTAAATGCTAATAGAACGGATTGATCAAGGAGGCTTGATGATGATCTTTGGGCCTACTGGACTGCATACAAGACCCCCATAGGTGTGTCTTCATACCTACTTGTTTATGGCAGGGCTTGTCATTTGCCATTTAAGTTAGAGAAGAAGGCCGTATGGGTGATGAAGAAACTGAATATGGATTGGAATGAAGTAGTGGAACAGAGACTTAACGGGTAGAATAAGCTTGATGAGTTTTGCCTAAAAGCATATGAAAGTTCAGCCATCTATAAAGAAAAGATGAAGAAGTACCATGACCAAAAGATTGAAAAGCGAGAATTTGCGGTTGGGGACTTGGTGCTTCTATTGAACTCTAGGCTATGCTTGTTTCCGGGCAAACTCAAGTCCAAGTGGACTGGACCATTCCTTATCACTAGAGTGTTCCCATATAGAGCGGTTGAGTTGGAGAACAAGGAGGGTGCAAAGTTGACTGTCAAAGGGCAAAGAATAAAGATTTACAAAGGGCATGCAGAGAGTGTCCAGGAAGTGGTTTAGGCATATAACCTTGATGAAGTCTGAGTAATCAAGAATCTTGCATCGTGCCGCGACATTAAATCAAGCGCTTCTTGTGAAGCAACCCAAGGTGTATCCTCTAGCCAACAATACGTTTTTCTTTTATTTGTAGGAATAGTTGCATTCTCTTATTTTGTTTTTGTCTTAATTATCTTCATGCGTTATTTTTTTAGTGTGTTTGCTAGAGATTAGTTTAGGGTTCGTGTCTCAAATGTTTCAAGAAAAACACAAAAGAATAGATTAATGGGGGTTCAATGTTCACGGACAAAACCCAAAAATTCTGCAGAAAATGGTCTGGTGCACAGATCTACGGACCAATCCACGAGCCGTCGTTCAATCGACGGACCGTCGATGGTGTCCGTAGATCCTAGGTATGTCTTAAAATTTTGTCTAAATATGTGTGCAATCGACGGTCAAGTCGAAGGTCCGTTGACTGACTTACGGACCATGGACGGGGAATCATCAGTTCAATGAACAAGTGACCCCACCCGACCCAACCGACTATGTTAAAAGAAAGCTATTCAGTTAACCTCCAAAGATCTTTTCAAATTCTCTCCCAACCATTTCCCTCCCCTTATTTCCTTCCTTTCCCATTAACTCCCCATATCTCTCCCTTCCATTTTCTTCGGAATCACCAAAATTCCCAACTTCCCCTACAATACAAAAACACTCCCCTCTCCAAATTCTACTCCGTCTTCGTTGTTTTCTCCGGTCGGCATTCCAAGGAAGCATGTAGGTTGGTTGTTGAGAAGATCACCCACTCATTCACTCCACTACTCAGGTATTTCAATATCCTTCGCTTAATGAATTCTCGTTCATTTGCTGTTGGAAATGGAAAATTCGTTTGTGGGTTTTGACTTAGGGACAAAATTGCATGTTAACTTGTTAAATTATGGGTACTATGTACCTTGGAATGATACAAAGTGAATGGGTTGGGGGTGTAATATGTGTAAAAAAAAATTATTGACGTTCCGACTTAGGGTTTAATAGCATCATAGAATCCGAGATCGAAGCCTGCGAAATTGAAACCCTAAGGATGAACAATTAGTCTTACACTTGTTGTTATGTGTTGGGTAAACTATGGAAGGTCTAAAAGTTGACAAAATGTGCTTTTAAAATTAATGTCTGAAATCTGTCTTTGACCAACAACACGAGACCCTGTCTATGGACCATCGGCTTATCGACGGACCGTCGATTGATCACTTTTAAAAATAATGTAGTGTTAGACGACGAAAGTGGAGATCGATGGACCATTCTACACGTCCGTCGTTTCCAAGTGAAACCCTGATTTTTGAGAGTTTAAAAATTATTCTAAGTGTTAGACGAAGGAAGTGGACTACGTTTCGTCGATTGATCGACGGGCCGTTCTGCACGTCCGTCATTTCCAACTGAGAGGTCTGTAGAATGAAGACTAAAAAATTTCTAAGTGTCCAATAACGAACACTATCGACGGGCCATCGATAGTGCCCGTCAACCTGTATTGCAGTCCTGCACTGGACTATCCTATGTGTTTCAGGGTTCTGTTTTTGTTGTCTTGATTGTGTATTATGATTGCAATGAGACTAACATTCTGCTTTCGAGGTACATATGTCCCCTAAACCGGACATCGTCTATTCTAGGGGTAGGTCCATGTCCGTGGCACCATCCCGTCGGATGATCGGCAATGCCATTGATGAGAGGGATCCAGAATACGTGCCGCTAGGCACCCAGAACCCTACACAAGCTGCTAGAGACACTCGGGGCACCCCCAAGTCTGCCTTGAGAGGGAGCGCACACTGATCAGCACACCGTCTAGGTGTGCCTTGGGTTTTGATAGAGCGTGGCTCCGAAGAGGCTTCAAGGTCAGAGTTGGCCCACTTTATAGGGTTGAATGAGGCCACTGCCACTGGTTCTGGATTAGTTGGAGCCACTCACCCTGAGGTGCCAGCCCACCATGCCTTTTGTGATGAGGCCCATAGTTTGGAGTCTGGTCCAACTCCCCAGGATGATATCCCTGCACCGGTTGCTTACAATAAAAACTGGTGGTGCATAGAAGGTCAATATCAGGTTTACAGGGATGCAAATCTACTGAATGATAAGGGGGTGATGAATCATTTGGTGACGGTCGAGCGGAGAGTCCTCACAGGGAGCCTTCACACAGTCCCTGATGTGCATAGCTTGTTTACCCGTCACAGGCTCGAGTGGATGGCTAGGAGTTTGGAGTCATATAGTGAGGATATTGTTTGAGAGTTTAACGCCTCATATGTGGCGACTCCCATAGGTTCTTTGGACAGGAGGGCGAGAGATCCCAAACACGACCCACTTACAGAGGTCTTAGTTAAAGGACGTCGGGTGGACATTTCTCCCATTTCCATCCGTTGATTTCAGTACGGTGTTCACACTGGCACTATGAGGGAGACCATTACTCCATAGTTCTATTACAGGTGAGGTTTGGTCAAGAGTGGCTAATTTCAGAGGACTAGAGAGCAGAGAGAGTCAACCAAGAGGTGCCTTGTACAACATATGTACGTTGATGGTGAGGGAGAAGACTGGGTGTTAGACCCCAGAGGCCTTATCAAGAAAGCCAACCTCACCTTCGCATCCAAGTTCTTCTGGTTGTTAGTACGCCACCGCCTATCCCCCACGGAAGCAGATAACTTCCTTACTTGGGATAGAGCGGTCATGGTAGTAGCACTGGTAGCCGGGTTTGAGATCGACTTCACGAAGTTTTTAATCTCCGTGATACATAAGAGGGCTTTTACGACCTCTACTACTTACCCGTTCGCGTGTATGATTTTAAAGTTATGCAGGGATGCTGGAGTGCCCATTTGGCACAGTGATTCCCTGCGTACTCCAACCAGGACTTTAGATATAGGTCTCATCAGGAATGAGGCCAATGTGGAAGCACCACATAGAGGGCCCAGAGTTGATTTGCAGCCATTAAGTGAGAACTTGGCGGATACGGTAGAGTAAGCCCAAGGGGATGATCCTGCCACTTCAAAGACCACTGATACCACCCCGGCCGAGTCTGCCGCTGGCACTAGTAGGGAACCCAGTTCTTCCCGGTCTGCTCCACCATCAGCATCACTGGTCCTGATAGCTAGAGTCCAGAAGTTAGAGGCCTAGATGGCCACCTTGCTACATCATATCCATCTTTGGATGCAGAAATCATTGCCAATGCTGAGGAACAAATTGAGAGGAGGGTGGCTCAGTAGACGAAGCGGAAGATTCAGGCGGTCCACCAATTCCTCGATGCAATTGAGCTGAGAGGTCTACCACGCCCAGCCCCCGCCATTGATTTGACTCCTCTTCAGGATGATGTGGCGAGTCTACGGGCAGATATTGACAGTATACTAGAGATGAGGGGAACCGAGCCCAAGACTGCACCTGTTGAGCTAGCGGAGGACACAGTGCTTGTGACACTATTCACTGCCACCACTGCACCTCCGCCTAAGCCACGTGAGCGTGCCAAGAGGCACCGTTCTAGACGCACCACTAAGGGTGAGGATGCTCGTTCAAGGAATAAGAAGAGGACGGATCTTGAGGCTGCGAGGAGAGCCTCTTTGATTGATGAGGAAGCCCATAAGATAAGTTCTCGAGAATTGGATGATGGTGTATCTAGTTCAAGATTTGAGGGTGTTGAGAGGAGCACCACTGAGGGTGCAAATATTGTTGTGGGCACTACTGAGGGTGACCCTACTACTGAGGGTGTGGGTTCCGGGAAACTAGACCTGCCGACTTGTTGATCATCGGCGCTATGCGCCTCAGATTTGCTTTACCTACCACCTTGACTTTATATTTCTTATGAATTGGGGAATTATTTTTTTTTTTTGTTGGGGGTGGGGTAAATGGAAAGTGAGTGATAAGGTGAAGTCTGAGTAGCCCAACTCACGATCCTCTCTTAGGGGTTTTCTTGCATGTGTTCTTTTGCCCCAAGAGACTGTTTACTTTACTGTTGAACCAGCATGTCATAACTTCTACAAATTATGAAAGTGAAATATGAAGCATGATGGCTAAACATGAATGATATCTCGTTCTAAGAAAATGCTTGCATGAATAGGTATAAAGAAATTGAATGTGTTGTCTCTAATCATGACATAGAGATGCACCCACTGCATGGCCCTCAAACTAGGTGTCCGATAATGCGATAGGGTAACAAGTTTTCAAGAGAGTGTGAAGAAATTTGATTGTTCCACTGTTGGTACCTAGATAGAACTTGCCCGGTAAGTCCTGCAAAAGGAATCTATGTTAGACATTTAGGAAAGGATCATAGGCCCTTGTTCAAATTAGTAAACATCTAGCCTAAAGTAAAGTGAAACAAGTGAAATTGTTATCCCTTTTTGATCCAAATATTTTGAGCCTATAATAGACCTTTCTTTTCTTCACCAACTCAACTTCCCTGGGTATAATGTGTTGGCCCTGGTCCCTCCTTGGACATGTGTACCTCAACTTAGGCCAAAAGCATAAGTTGAGGGTGGCTAATGCAGAAACTGACCTCGTCTTGGCCCTTACCCAACCTTGGGTAATGTGTACCTCGACTCATGGCAAAGCCAAAAGTTAAAGGTGGCTATTATAAGTGATGACCCAAAAATTGGGTATGAAAAGAGTAATGTAAAAAAGAAAAGAAAAAAAATGAGCAAGAGAAGTGACTCAGTCAAAATTGTCTATTGAATGAAGGAGAAAAAAAAGAGAGAGATTTAAAAAAATGAGAAAAAGGGTGTTGAACAAAAAGGAGTAAGAGTCATTTTCACAAAAGAAAAAGAAAGGAGAAAACAAGGCAAAGGTGAAAAGAAAAGAAAAGTAGGGCATAATAGACAATGAAAGAGGTAGGACGCTTAGCCGCAATGTCAAGGAGGGCAACAAGTCACTAAAATGTACCCATATGTACCATCCTGATCCTGAGCCTACGTTACAAGCCAATAAAGTCCTATGTGTTAAGCGTTAGTGTAGAAGTATGATCCTTGTATTCAAAGTTAAATTCATTGTGTGAAAAAGAAGGATATTTTTTGAAGTGAGGGCACTATATCGGAAAGTTGGTACCTTGGCGAGAGGCTAAAGAGTAGAGGTGTCGGTGCATGGTAAGTTTATGTCATAGTCTGATCCACATGACTGAGCTTATCAAGCCTAAGAGTAAAACACTGCACTAAAGCAACGAAATAGTTTGGATTGATAGCCATATGATTTTGAAAGCTTAAAAGAGGATACTTTTGTACAAAGTGTTGTGTTGAGTCATAGTGCGTCGCTTGAGGACAAACAACGAATTTAAGTTTAGGGTGTTGATGTACTGTGGTTTCACGATACTTTCGCTGTTTTTTCCTTAAGATTGGTGTGTGTCTATAGCCTTTTTTTAGTAATTTTTATATATTTTATCATTATTTTGCAGGAAAGGTGTCCAAAACCAAAACGCAGAAGGGTGCTGAGATTAAGTGCAGAGATGACCCACGAAGGCCATAGACAGTGTGTCGTTCCTTCGACGGTCCGTACATGGTCACCGTCGCTGGAAGTTCAGGCATCATAAGAAACTCGGGGAATTCTGAGTAAGTGTGGGGCTATGGAAGGATTGACGGTCCGGTTATTGAACGATGGATCGTCCTGTTGAATTGTCGATCAGATCAGAGAATGTCCCAGTACCCAAAGTTAAAGAAAAAATTAGTATGGAATGACTGAAGGCATTGACGGACCGTAGATTCATCGATGGACCGTGTTGTTCGTCCGTCGATTGAATCAAAGAATATGCCAAGTGAAGGATAAAAAAAGATGCTAAGTCTGGACTTACAGAGGCATTCGACGGACCGTCGTTTCATCGACGGTCTGTTTGTGGGGGTCGTTGATTGAAGACGCGTTTTTTGGACAACTTTTCTTATTTGAATTCCTTTTATTTTAGGACAATGTTTTTATAAATAGGGTGTAAAATCTCCTTTTTGGGGATGGATTCTATTAATACTTTCTTAGTTTTGTTATTCGATATTTTATTTTTGTAACTTGGGCATTAATTCAATATTCCGGATTTGGTTTTCAAGTGATTTTTGTGGTTTCAAGTTGAATTTCTAGATTTTCTTTGAATTTATAAAAGTAAGTTCATGATTTATTGTTTATCAACTATGAATTGTGTTCTTCTATGCATGTGTAACTAAATCCACAACTAGAGTTGTCGTAATCATGGGTGACTAATAACGTAAACCTATCTTAATAACAATTCTCAAATAGGTTATTGCATGCATTGATAATTATTTCGCTTAGAAGTCTCTTTAACGAGTGCACGCATTAGAACTCACCTTATTGCTACTTGTCGGACCAATGAGGTAGTTAATAGGAAAATAAGTATCAGCATAGATTTAGTGTGATACTATCTAATAGGCTAGTCTCGAATGGTGCAAAATAATAACTAAGCCGAACATCAAATACGATGCTTACTATGAAGTAAACGTAAGAGTTAGTAACTTAGAAACATGTAGCCGGACCAAGGTACGGAGTGAGATTTTCTAAATGCCGGACGAAGGAAATACCTAACTTATCACTTTGCATGCAAAACACTAGGGAAGAATTGTTATAGCTTGGAATATGGCGTTATGAACCTATGGGGAATAGTTACACCCTAGTTTCTCTCACAACTTGATAAACACCAAAGATTTACTCCTGTTACTTGTTCTACTTAGAAATATTACAACACTTTTGTCTCACAACCCCCCCCCCCCTTATTTACCAGTTTTCGGAAAGGACTTGACTTAATAGAAATAATCGTATATTGAAGTTAAGTCTAAACTATTTTCCTCGTGGGATCGACCCCAACCTACTAGTTGGGTTTTTTACTCAAATAGTTGGGTTCCTAGAAGCTTGTTCATGATAGGAGTCTTACATAAAAGTATGAGTAACATGTACTCTGTATGTTATGTAAGTCTTGATTGACACTATGTTAAGCATGTTTTGAAGATTCCAAATTGCATGAAAAACGATTTTTGATTAAATTCATGTTTTCTCATGTTAATTTTGCATTTTGATATGTTAGTTGTGCATTTAACTCCATAAGATAAGGTAAGGAGCATTTTTTTATGTCACTTTAAGGTGTGGTGTTCTAAGCCATCAATGAGAAAATGAGTGTCCTAAAAATGAAAAAAATGATGAGTCTCTTGAAAATTATGTGACTTTTATGATTTGGGAAGTATGAATGTAGGCTCACTCTTGAAAAGTGGAGGCATGCCTAACTAGTGTTCTTGTGTGTGCCTATGAATTTTAATAATTTTCCCTATATGATTCATGTTTATGGAAGCTAGTGTTATGCTAGGAATTGAAACTGTGTTAAATGGCATCCCATTGTTGTGATATGTGTGGTGTGCATTACCATTTTGACTTCACTAGGAATAAAGTATGAGCATGCTTTGGTTAAAAGTTGAGAAATTCTCATTTAAAATGAATTGACCGTTGTGTATGAACTCATGATATATGTAAGTGTGTTGAGGAGAATGACATTCCTCCCTAAACATGACTAAAAATGGTATGGTTGAGTATGGCCCTCATGGAATTATGCCTAACTAATAAGAATCCATTGTTGATCCATTGAAGTGTGAGTGCCTAATTTCTTCTTGAGTGTTGTTGAATCAGCCTAAGTGTGACTTAAATGTTGTTGCATAATGATCTTTTAATAAAATGAAATAAAAATGACCATGTTATGATTAGGAGAATGATGTTCCTCATATGAACATGACAAGAGCCTTTGTGAATTGACGTATAAAAGAGTGAGTCAATAAGGTTTTTGCTTGCTTGTGTTGCATTAAGTGCAAAATGGTTTGAAGTGGTGTTCCTTGTAAGTTTGGTGGATTGGATTATATGTGATGATGTTTTTAATGTTATGAGTTTCTCTATGGGTTATTGAAGTCCTTTTTGTGTTTAAAGTGTTCCAAGTGTCATTTGAGGACGAATCTTTCTAAGTGGGGGATATTGTAAGACCTCCAAAATGATTTAAGATGTCTAGAGCCTCACATGTGTCTAAAAAGGTCTTAAATATGCTAAATAAGTGTTTTAAAGTATGAATGATTTATTTGAAGTCATTTGGAAGTCAAACGTCCAAGACGTTCTAAAGTTAGCCTTTGAGACGTGCATATGTGCCTTGGTGTGTCTTGACATGTTTTACGTGTTCGTTTTGGTTGAAATATATTTTTAAGGTTCCTAACATGTTAATGAATGTACTTACATTGGAAACGCCCAAGTACAACTTCCCAAGGACCCCGCAAAAGGCCCTCAAGGAGGATCCCAAATACTGCCTAGGCACTCCCTTGGTAGTGTCAAACGATGGCCTGGAATGACACATCGTAGGTGACCTACGCTCCATCGATGGGGATGAATCATCCAAAACATATATTGGAGGAGGATCACCCAAGGACCAGCCACAGACCCAAAATAGGGTTGCCACCTACGGACCGTAGTTGGGACTAAGGGGCGTTGATGCACTCGTACATGCAGCCTGCAATTAATTTCCACGCGAGCAGTCTTATTATGATGAGAATGGGAAATTAACCCCAAGTCCTAACCTGACACTAGGTGGTTATTTTACCTATTTTGTGGTATAATAAGTTAGGTAAAAATATCAAAACCCCAAACCCAATTCATATTTAAAAATTAGACTTCCCTCTCCAAAAATATCCTCTCTAGAAACCTCCATTGGAGACGAAGCTGAAGAAAAACTTGTATATGGGATAGTGATGGTTTCGTCATCATGTTCTCATGGTTATTGTAACATTCCATAAAAATGTACATTTCTATTAAAGAGCCAAATAGATTTTAAGAATGTGTATTGGGGTACATAGGTATCCCAATGCCCAATACCTCATAATATTGGGCATATTAGAAAATATTGGCTAAAGGTGTTAGCCAATTTTCTAAGTATGAATAAGCATTGTTTAAGAAGTGTACCTGCAATGAAGACCCTAAGCTAAAATATAGTATTCTTCAGATAACAGATATTAGGTACTAGGAATCCAAGTGTCAAGCCTCGTACCATAGCACATGATCACTGTAAATGATCATGTAGATTAAGCAGTGTCCAAGGACATAGTAAGGATCCTTGGACAAGGTGTGAACTTTCCAAATGAAACAATAAAAGTGAACGGTTGGGAAAGTAGGCAGCAACACATGTGCAAGAACACGTGCAAACACATGTGTAACCGGCCTTGGGGAACCACGCGACCAAGCCAACCGAATTCGGTTAGGCGATTATTGGCAGGTGCGCGAACGGGTCCAGCCAAGTGGTCCCAGGATTCTTAAAAAACTCTAGACTCTTACTAACTTAACCAACTAGCTAGCTAACCTAGGACCAACCAAGAACGACCACACAAGGGACACGACAACCTAAGACCTTGTCGGGTGACACCTAACTAACCTAACTAACTTAGGGACAACCTAGTACCTAACCTAGGAGGGTCCAAATGGTTTATTTGTGGTCCTAGCAACTTAGGGGTATTTTATTAATTTCCATAGGTCCCTTAATTAATTAATTTAGCAACCAAATTAATTAATTTAAACCCATGGTCAAGCCGAGACCCTTAGCCAATTTTCAGATTTGGCTAAGTCAAATGTCCTCCTATGTCTAGTCAACTTAGGAGGGGCATTTCAGTAATTAACTAATTAATTTATTAATTAAGTTAATTAGTCTAAAGTTGAATTATTCAACAACAGTTCCTAAGAACTAAAAACCATGATCATTCACGTAGAAACACGACTTAAAGGCAGTAAGCAAAAACGTAGAAAGACGCAGGTTCTCTTAGGCGATTTCAAAGTACTCTTCAAGGTTTTTGTGAGAAGTGAACGTTGTAGATTCAACTGTACATAAGGTATGGGTTTTCTCTACTGTAATACTTTCTCCAAGAGTCCTTTCAAATGTTTTGACTCCATGAATATCGAAACTAGGGTTGTTGCCAATGACATTGTTAAACATCATTCTCCCCAGTTTTCCTTGTTTTCGATTCTAATAAGTATGTAGATGTAATCTCGAACATGTTGTTGGTATGTGGTACTAACTGATTCTTATGTGTAGGTTTCTTGATTTGTTAATGACTAATGAGGCCTATATATTTGATTTGTATGATTTGGATATTAGTTACACGAAACAAAGAATGATGAAATGCTTAATTGTGTTCGAGAATATGAAGTTTGTTATGATTCGTTTATGAAGTTTAGTTTACTGTTAAAAGTTGACTTGATTGGGATGATTAGTTCACTTATGTATATTCATGAAGTTAATTTACTTGGCTAGTGACAATAACATGACAATGGTTTAGTGAAAGTTTAGCTAATGCCAATAAATTGGCTTACAATGTTATGTCAAAAATGTTCAATAGAATTGACTTACTATGTTATTTCCAAAATATGATATAGAATTGGCTAATGACTAAGTTAAACCAAATTAAGCATGACCAATGTAACTAAATGAATTCATAACCAAGGGTATGCCAATCATTGGGACAAGTCCCAACAGACTGTATCAAAATGAACTATGAATATAGTAACTACATTGAACGAAGTTCATAACGTTCATAAAGAATGATATAAGGCTACCAAATGACATTGACTAAGAAAAAGTGAGTAATAACATAACTAAAATCTTAAGAGTTATGAAAATGACCAGAAGGGGCTGTTATAGGAAGTGAGACAAGTCTCAATTACACCTAAGACAACTATGTTAAAGATACTCACATAAGAAGGTGTTAGAAAGCGTGAGACGAGTCTCATTAACACCAAGATGATAATGTAAGGTTAAATGCACATTTCATCAATCAAAGAAAGGGTTGACAAGTTATCCATAGAGTAAGTAAACCTCACAATTAGAAGCAAGCTTCCATAATGTTTAAGTCAACACTAAAAGTTATGAAGTAAAAGAAATTGAGCAAAGCACCGATAGAGTAGCAATGAGCTTGTGCCAGCACATGTAAGTCTCATGAGATGAGGCTCCACCCAGGTGGATAAGATTCTTCGAAAATCTCCTAGTCTTTGAAATATGTTGCCAGCATGGGAACTAGCGAGTGGATTCCACCTAAGAGAGCTAGGTCGATTCGGTTTCACTTTGGCCGGTGGAACTACCCCTTTTCAGTGTGGGGCAAACAATGGATTTCATGTTTAGCTCAAATAATCTATGTAGGTTAATGATCAAAAGAGAGTTTTTGGTTTCACTTTAGCTGTGAACCACCTCTTTTCGGTGTGTGGAAGACACTGGACTTGGGTTCACTTTAGCCGGTGAACCACCCCTTTTTGGTGTGGGGCAGACACTAGATTTCATGTTAACTCACATGACCTAGGTTCACTTTGATCGGTGAACCACCTCTTTTCGGTGTTGGTAAGACACTGGATTTCATGTCATTTCACATGATCTTAATTCTAAATACTTCTTTAAGAAAGTAAGAAACAAGGAAGAAAAGCTGTTAGTTCAGAGTGAACTAAGAAAGCAAGAGTTTAAAAATATCAATCATCTATATTTGATAAGAATGAAGTTTTCAACAAGTAAGGGGCATAGCCAATAATGATTTCTTATATTATGCAAATGATCATAGCCAAATAAGATTGTCTTATAATGACTTCTTATATTACGCATATGATCAAATAATAGGCTTAACCAATAAAGATGTTTATAAAGATTTCATGCCCAATTGTAGTTAAATCATTTCCTTAATCCCTTGGGTTACTTACTTGATTCATTGTAGGTATGGAACTACAATGAATCATTTCACATGTAAGTAAAACATAGGATCAAAGGAGATTATTGAACTAGACAACAAAAAGAAGAAACGACTGAAAAATAATCTAAAGTCTGGAAACTAGATCTCTCGGCCTAAGGGGGAGCAAATTTTGAAATTTTCGTTTGAGATGTTCTAAAATTATGTTCATGATTCCAAGGTCTTATATTCATATAGAAAATTAGTTGTGTGTTTTGAATGAATTAAAGTACGTCATATTCACACCATGAATTACAAATAACGAATTAAGAAAGTCTAGTGACTTCACTTTCCAGAAATGGCATGTTGTTATAGGAAGAGCTTTCCTTGATCATGCATAGCAATTATGTGTATGTGTTCATACACAAAAACATAGTACAAGTGTGTACTAACCCTGTACTATTACTATTTTTATGGGTGCAGGTCAGAGAGACGGTTGAAGACTCATTGAAGCGGTTTGGACTTAACGATCTCCATACTTTGGTAGGTCCTCTTGAGCTCGAGTATGCTACATCTATCTTTATAGCTTAAGTACTTTAGACATAGCTAGTGGATGTTGTCCCTAGCGTTTCATTTCAGATGTTTTATTCAAAGCTTTGTATTAAGGCCGTTTTGGCAAACTATTACGATATATATTGATTCTTTCATTTAAATTGTTTAATCGATTGTAGATGGTTGTTTAATTGAGCTTATTAGAATATCAATATATGTAGTAACTATATGAAGTCTATGTATACTTCATTATGTTTTAAAAATTTAAATTCTCCGCAAATTTAACTATATGAATGTGATGAAAACTAAGAAGAGGCTTGTGTGCGACCTCTGAGAGGTTAACGACGCCAGTCACTGTACGGATTCCAAAATCCGGGTTGTGACAAGTTTCTTCTATAATGAGTTATGGTGATCCTTCATCTCTAGATAATATTTCATCTCGAGAGTTTCTTGTAATGTTTTCAAAGAGATTCTTTGATCAAATTGTGTGTTCTTCAATCTAGCCATGGGTTCTTTCTAAAAATGATTTCAAAAGCATGATTATGATGGTTTGAGGATATCTATTCATGTTGAATTTAATCCGATTTCATGATGAACCCATGTTCCCTCCCAATCCCAATTTAGCCTATATGGTTGCCTATTATGATCTTGATGCTAGAATGATTGTCATGAGATTAAATTATGATAAATTTATTCAGCTACTGCCTATGATGTAAATTTAAAATGAATTATGTATAGTTGATACAATGTGGATCAAGGTTTGAAGATTTGAATGAGATTGACCTATGCTCTTCTGTCTTCTATGGATTGGCAATGTAGAGTACTTGATATGATCTTGATCTTATTATGATTAATGCATGACATAGATTATGTTAGTGTACATTTAGCTACAGCCCTAGATATGGATTGTTGATGAAATATCGATATTGATCAATGATGATCAAGGCCTTGGTGAATTGGTAAGATTGACTACTTCCTCTACTTCTCTATAGAATTGTTAGTTGAATTGTCCTTGGATGGCATTGTGTGGTATGGTCCACTTATGGTGGCGGTGATTACTTCCTTGTCATTCTACATGTGATGTGATCATGGACTTGAAGGCAATTGAATTATGAGTGAGTAGTGGTGATGATCACCTAATGTGAGGCATATGCCTAGTTCTCAATCTAGTAGCATGTTCTAGGTATGTATGATGTCCTCTATAATTTAATGACCTTGTTAGGGTGAGGTTTTGGTGGTCCCATTGATGTTAAAAATGATTAATTACCCTTTACCTATATACCCGTATATGAATGTGTGATTAGCTATGGTAAGGAGTCTTGAATTCAAGTGTTGAAGTTATCTTGTTTCCTATGCTAAATTGTGTTGTGTGGTCTATGCTTGAAGGTGCATTGTGCTCCTAAGAGGGTGGCTGCCTCAATATGTTGTTGGTAGCCATTATGTGATCATTTTGACCAATGTACACACAGTTACACATTATTCACGCTTACAAGTAGTATAGGTCGATGGTGTCTAAATGAAAGGATATTCTCATAAGCACTAATGTCTACTACTATACATGTAAATTATATGTACATGAAGTATGTTATGTATCGCTTAACTAGGATGACTTGATAGGTGTAATACTATCGACAAGGGTATGGGACCTTGTCTTTGCATTGCACATGTGTGCCTTGATAGGATAGTTCCTAGGTTTGTGATTTAAGTACATGAATAAGAATGCATGAACATGTTATGAATATGACTTATATGATATGATGTTAACTATATTATATGATGAAGTATCAATGTGCATAGTGTCTAAATGTGTATATTAAAAGGATTGTTCATATAGTTACACCTACACTCTTATGCATCAACGAAATACATTTATGAACATGTGTGGTCTAAGGGTGTTTATGTGAAAGGTTTGCTAACATATAGAGGGGCTCTTGAAAGGTGTTCTCAAGGGTACCCTAAACTAGATGGTTCTTGAATATGTTATGTCCATGTGAAAGTTTTTCTCAAATGATATAGGTTGATGATAGGAACTTCTCATCTATGACCTATGAGCTAAGCATATGAGGGGTTAACTCTCCTAAGCCTGTATTTTATAAAGTAATATTTATTAAGGCTTTCAATAAAAGGGAACTTAGCTTAGCACCGAGTGAACTTGAAAATGAGGGTGTCCTTTCCCAATGTGGAAAGGTAGGTTTAACATAATTCTCATGAGGTGGATAACTACAATGTCTAAATAGGTATAAAGAGGGTTTTCGTATAAGCCTCCAAGTTCCATAACTATTCTTGCCACATAATATCTAGCAAGTGATATCACCTAATATTCTTGCATGTGTTAATATTCTACTTTGGCTAAGTAGAGAACCTTCCCTTGGTGTAAGGATCTACAACACCAAATTCCATGTTTAGTCCCCATGGTCTTAGTCTCGGTTAAGGCTACAGTTTCCCTAAAGTAAAATGGACAATGGAAGTAAAGTAAGGACCCTAAATAGGATATCCTAATGGAAGTTTATTAGTGTAGGTGGGGGTATGTGACTTCAGTTATGCATTGCACAAGTAGATCTTGAAGGGAGTTACATGAAGGTGTTCTAATGTATATGTTCCTTATGCATGACATTGTATTGTTGTCTACTTGTTATGATTATGTGCATGGTATGAATCTATATGATGTGGTTTTACCATTATATGCATAATGTTGGTCTTAATGAATATATGATGAAGGTCTTGCTTGACATGAAGAAGGTTGTCTATGCTTGTCTTGTTGATGTATGAAGTGCATGATAAGACTTGTAGTCTCTTTGTAGGTTTATTTTGTATGTGTTAGGTTATGGGACTTCACATGTACATTGCACAAGTAGGCATAGAATGGGATTGTGAGTAGAGTTCTATGATGTCTTTGTGAGGAGAAGTCCAAGTATGTTGATGTGACTATTGCCTTGCTATGATTATGTTGTATGTATTGACTTTTATATGGTCTTGTAGTGGGTCCTTCTATGTTGTCCCTAAAGTATGTTGGGTCAAAGGTGAGTTATGTATACTATTATATGAAATAGTTCTATGAATGCATGTGTTGGATTAATGAATGTTGTATGCATGATTTCCTAGTGGCCATAAAGTGATTGATTGATTGTGGTTAGTGTTATAAGACATTCTCTATACATTGCACCAAGGATCACTAGAGGGTTACTTGGGAGGATAAGGAGTTAAAGCTAAAGGAAGGAATTCACTGTAAAATGAGACAAGTTCAGTGTATGGGAAAAGGAGCTTAGAGTAAAGTGAACTTAAATGTGTCAAAAATTCAATGTATGATTTTATGTGATATTATGACTATTGTATATGCCTAAATGAAGTATGTGCGTTGTATGATGCTTAATATATCAAGCTTTATGAGGTTTTCACAAAAAGTCATGATGCATGGTTTCAAAGGAAATGTCCCTTTTTTAAATGCATATTTTTGCATGGTTGACATACTTAGTGAATTCTTGTACTAATACGATTCTTCTTCACTTTTTTACACAAAGTGCATGGTATGGACTCTTAAGGGATGTCTCTCTGGTGCAGGGCTTTATATTTGTTTCCCAAGCTCAAAGAAAGGAATCCTTAAGTTCAAGGATTGGCTATGTAAAGTTTTTATAAAGTCATGTAATAGTTAGTTATGTTTTATGTTATAAGGGTTGTATCCCTAATGTACTATAATGTTGTTGAGTCTAAGTTGGCAAAGAGACTTAGAGTCTAACTATGTATATATATTACTTTATATTAATGGAAGTAAAGTTTCTAGTATATGATGTGCTATGAAAAGTTTTAAATTATACGCTAAACTTACCTACGAAAATGCGCTGAATGATAACTTTGGGCTTGTACAAGACAACTGAGAGGTCAAGTATGCCATGTTATTTCTAGGGGGTGCTCCCCGTCCGTGACAGGGTAGGTCGTGGAATGGGACGCCATATATCCATTGGACAAGTAGACATTTGCAGGGAGTCTTGGTGCGTCATTGTATGAAAATGTATGAACGGGTTACTATATGATGTGAATGAAGTAAGTTGACCTTAAGTATAATGCTAATGAATCATGTGTATGTTGTGTCTAATGTTAATGAAGGCTATGTAAATGATTGGATGTGATGTGCCTAGTATAGGGTGATTCTTGAGGAGCACTAAGGTGGGAGTAGTAGTATGGATGCTACTTTCACATTACTCTAGTGTAACTTGTGGGTTGTCTTAGAGGATGGTCTTTATGTGAAGTTATAAAATGCGTGTATGGTTCCCTAGTATCTCTAGTAATGAATGTTGAATTTTTGAGTTAAAATGATGTATGCTTATCTTTTATAGTCTTAACGATCACTAAGCTGTGTCTTGAAAAGGTTGTATGGGCGGTCTCTTCATGTCTTACCTAGGTGAGTCTTAAGATAACTTTTGATTAGAAGGTCTAAATGATTAATGAATTACTTGACAATTATGGAAGTATTACCTTGTATCTTAAATGATGACCTGTATGATGATTTGGAAACTTGGTTCATGAAGGTTTTATAAAAATAAAATAAAAAGCATGTTTCAACAAAAATTTCAGTTTTAAGCATGTTTTTGCATATTTCCATATTTGGTACAATGCTTGTAGTAACTCCATATTATTTTATATTTCTAAGAGTATAGGTGGAAGCAAGTGAAGGTTCCTTGTTATGACCCGAGGGTATAACCTAGAAGTTATGGTATTCTCAAATCATCACACAGCCTTGTCGACCTCTCGGAGGTGTAACACAAGCCCTTAGACAGCTTTCATTGTATAATCGTAAAAATAGCAGAAAATTAAAAACTTTTCATAAGACATCATATGCTAGAACATTACTTAATATATATAAAAAAATATCATAATACATAGTTAGACTCTAAGTCTCTTTGCCATCTTAGGACACAACTCAATAGAATAGAATAGGGACACGACCCTTAACAACATAAAATATAAGTCTAATTTATTACATCATCTTTAAGAATATCTTGACATAGGAAACCCTTGAATCATAGGGGTTCCTTTAGTTGAACTTGAAAGGTGTATCGAAGATCTTTACTTAGGAGACATCCTCTGGCAATCAACACCTACACTTTGTCTAAAATAATGGAGAAGAACGGTATTAGTACAAGAATGCACTAAGTATTGCAACGATGCAAAAACATGCATTTAAAGAGGATATTTCGTTTGAAGTCATGCAACATGTCTTTTTAGTAAAATTCATGAACACATGCACATATAAGCTTAATATAGTTCACATACAACATATAGACATGGATACTACTCATAATAGCACATAAATCCATTTATCATACTTTGAGACATATTCAATACATAAAATACATTACCTCTCTTTTATCTTACTTCTTTTCTTAAGTAACCCTCAAGTGTACTTTGTACAATGTATCACCTCGAGGTCACCTTAAAATAGTCTTTCATAGATATGCTTCATAAACACAACTAAATATATTCACAATTCATAAGCACATCATAGACATCAACTTCACATAAGGACCATCACCTAAGACAACTCCTAAGTCACACTAGTGAAACATGTCGGTAGCATCCCATAACACTACTTCCACCAAGTGTACGTAAGAAGTCACCAGTCATTACACTTTCATTTATAACTAAATATAAGGCCACATAGCTCATAGCATCAAGGACTCTTTACTTTACTACAACCTTAGTGTAACTCATTTAGTTCATATCATAGTTAAACACTCCTCATAACCCCTTCACAAGCTTACTTGTGAAATGTACACATAGAGTCCCATGCCTCCACATATACTAAGTAAACTCACTTAAAATCCATAAGTGAAATTCACATGCATAATCATTATTCATATCTTGACATAGAAAAGTCACTTAATATGCATACATACAATTCAAACATAACATAAGTCTTTACTTCATAAGAGGCTCCAATTCTATCCTTTCTTGATGGCATCTAGTGAATTGCATAGATAGGGTCAATAGTCATACCTATGCTAAGTACACTAATCAAGGAATTGATTAGAATTCATATTATTATCGTAGTTCATTTAATAACCTTTAAGACATAATCATAATCGACATAGACCATGTGAGCTACATGGAATTCAGTGTTCTACTCCCACACCGAAAAGAGAGGGTTTAAACTTTCCTTAGGTGCAACCATTCGTACAGAGCTATCTAGGTGGATCCACTAAGCGAGAGTCCTATGTGGGCACATAGTTAAGGGTAAAGGAAATTGTTGCTAGAGACCTAGACTTGCTGAACGTGAAGGTTTCCATGTCATGAGATCAAACAGATCTTGGGAATCCGGAATTACTAACATGAAGAAACCCATGTGGGAGGCCGGACTTAGTAACGTGAGACCTCCATCGCATTTGCATGCCCTTTAGGTGCTAAGAAATAAACTCCCTTTTTAAACATCCTTAAGACTTTAGATAACATTATTTCATAAAGATTAGGGTGTAGGGACTTACTCTCTCATATATCACATAGCTCCAAGGTATCTAAATTAGAATGTACCTTCATTAAAGAACTTACATCATGTGAGAATGTCCTTTCCAATAATCATATCATATTCATACTATAGTCTAGTTTAGAGTACAATTGAGTGATACCTTTCAAGAGACTCACTTGTTCATTAGACCACCATTACATACTTCATTAATAGATGTGTGTGTGGGTACATATATATGAGATCTACCTTTACATAAACACCTTTATTCACACATGTTCATAAATTCATTAATCATATACTTTACATGCATATAAATTGGTAATGATGCATGTGAGAACTATGTTTTCCTTAGTCATCATGAATCTATCATATTCATAGATATGCATGAAGTATGTGTGGACATTGGTCAATATGATCACATCATGGCTATCACATAATATTGAGAAAGCCACCCTCTAAAGATCACTACACATGTACAACATTCCTCAAGTCTCATGACATACACATATATATAGCATTAAGGAATATAGATTACACACACTCACATTAATCCATAGTAGACAAAAGCATATTCAACATCAGAATAGAAGACTCCTAGCATATTTTGATCACACATTCATATAGGGATTTCATAGGTTAGGGTCATGTTACAAGAATATTCATAATCATTAGGCATATAGACCATACCTAACCCTAACATGATCATCACACATATACATATAACATCATCTCCACACCTAGGTCATGCAACTAGTTTGGAGAACTATTCATATACTTCACATAACATCAATTGGAACATGATATTAGAATCAAGGCTAAATCCTTCAACTTCCTAAACATGGCATCATCATATCAATTCACATCATATCAAATGACTTCAAGTCAATAACCATATCACATAAATATGTACAAGAATGTAAATATCGCCACCATAAGTTTACCATACCAATCAACATAATTCAATATACATTCTAAGTTAATTAGAGAAAATATGTCAACTTACCAAATCTCCAAGATAATGGTCATATTTGATCATTCCTCCACAATTTATATTCAATTGATATAGATAGTAATAACAATAATCTATTCAGTACATTGTAATCACAATTCTATAAACAAGAAATCAAGATTACAAGACCCACATTATAGGCCGATTTGAGAAATTAGGAGGATCATGGTTTCTTCATTAAATTGGATTGAAATTCATAATTAAGACACTATTTAAACATAAATCCATCATTAGAATGACTTTGAAATCAATTTTACAATGAACCCATGGCTAGATTGAAAATTGGGAATTTTGGTCTTTGAATCACTTTTGAAAATCATTGATTGAACTCCTTAGATGAATGGATAACTAAGTATGAAGGATCACCATACATTATTGATGGAAGAACCATGAAGAATTTGATAATAAAGCATAGAAATCCATCCCCTATTTTTATTGTGAGTTTTTGTCTTCCATGGAGGTTTTGGGAGAATTTGGATGAGATGAGAATTTTGGGGTTTTGATTTTTCTTATTGGGTGTTGGGGTTTTGACTTGGAAAAGGAGTTAAACAGGTCTTAAAAGAAGTTCATAAACTTCACCCAAAGTTACCAAAATACCCCCATACTTATTTTGACTTTTAGACATGTCAAACTCAACTTTAATTTTCGGAATCTTGGTCTGGGAACAAGTCCGCGACGAGGAGCTGTTCTCGCGTGATATGTTTTGAAAATAACATCCGAGGAAGTTGAGTCTGCGTTGCGTCCGCGATGCGGACCACCTTTTTGACCTATGGAGGAACAATTCTGCGATACGGACCTATTACACCAAGAAACAAAAGTTGCTCCCTTGAGCAACTTGTTGGCCCAAGGTTGGTTCCTTCTCAAGGACCCTTTGGGTGGTCCTTGGGGAGTTTTTCCAGGATGTTTCCAACTCAAATACTATCTTATACATGTTAAGGACCTATCATATCAATATTAACTCTAAAAAACACATAAAATAAGCCCAAACACACTAAGACGCACAAGCACTTTTCAAGGCAAAATTTTTGAACGTCTTGGACGTTTGACCGCAAAAACTCCTCCAAACTTAACACACTGCCTTTTAACACTATAATTAGTTATTTAACTACTTAATAAAAGTTAATAAACTCATAACCAACATGTTAGGCTCTAATTCAACCTAGCTCATTTTGAGGGTGTCACATTCCTAGAAGGTGAAGCTTGGGAAGTAGATTTCTCTCTAGTTGGTGTCCTCATATGTTTGGGGCATGAACTATGTTTCTTTTAGTTTAATTCATTAAAATTATTTTATAAGACATAGTATGTTTCCTTTAATTCAAATGGCAGTGACCCTACGATGTTAAGACGTGTCTAAGTTGGCTAGTGATGACGAGACTTCGTTCCATACAATTTATGAAAGAGTTTCTTATTAGTTATGTTGTAAAAATTTTAATTCCGCATTACTTTTTATACATATGTAATGAATGAAAGATAAGAGGCTTGTACAAGACCTCCGAGTGGTCAAGTACGCGGTGTAACTCAAAGAAAGTACTCTTTGGTCGTCACACCAAATCTCCATGTTTTCTACTCAATTTCGTGTCTAAAGTCTTCATTAAGGTATGTATTCTTTCACTCTTGTGTTTCCTTTCCCCAAGAGGTCCATTCAAAGATGATTTCAAATCCCCCAAAATCAAGGGGTTTTCTCTAAAAATTGGACTTCTTCTAAAACTAAAATTTGTGATCAATTAAGGTTAATTATGATAAATTAATATTACTTAGGGTTTTTAGGTGTAAACTTATGGTTAATTGTTGTTTTTAACTTGAATTTTTCTTGGGCCCATGTTTTTCCCAAATTTTATAAATCTTTGATTTTGTTTGGTGAATTGGTTAATGATGATGAATGTATCAATTGTTATGTTTATGTAACTTGTATTATTATCTTTTGAATTGCCTTATATTATGTATTGTTTGGGTTTTGACCTAATTCCAAATAACCAATGAATGTCCCTTTTCTCCTAACCCTAACTTTTGAATCATATGGAATTGTGATTACAGGTGATGTAATTGAGTATGATCTTGCTTAATTGATTATTGTGTGATGACGATAATCAATTTATGGGTAAATATCATTAATTTGGTATGAATTTTTATATGGGTTTTAGTAGAGGCCATTGGTAAGATCTTTAAGGTCATGAACATGTTATTGAGTTATTATTTACTTATCTTTGGTAATGTTTGTTAATTTATGTATGAATGAATGATGAGGTTAATAATGTATGATTAGGATATGAATGTAATGATTGTGAGATTATTATAGGGGTGTTACTATGTGGAATTTAAGTTAATTCTCATGTAAATTTTATGACTACGTCATGAATTAATGATGTCACATGATGTCGGGTTTGTGATGAAACGACTGTCTCATCATAAAACCTATGAGGTATGAACATTTTATATGAGGGTTAAACTCCTAAGAACTAAGTTATAATTTAATATTAAGGAAGTCTTGAACATACTTTAATGAGGGAATTTAGCTTAGCACCGAGTGAACTTTACAATGACAGGTGTTCCTTTACTACGGAAGGGAGGTACACACCTTGTTCTCTCATGAGGTTCAAACTATAATGCTAATTAGCGTAACGAGGGTTTCTGTTAGAAACATCTTAGTTCCTTAAATATGTTCCCCCATATGAAAACTAGCTAGTGGATCCACCTTGATTCTATTATGATGTATATGTCCTACATTCACAAGTAGGATGCCCTCTTTTCGGTGTTAGGGGTTGACACCGGATTCCATGTTAGCTCACATTGTCTAATGTCGTTTATGACGAAGTTTCCCAAATGTTAAAATAAAAGATTTAAAGTAAGAATATGAACAATAACTAGGATTACTTAAGAGGTTTCATTTAGTGTAGGTAAGAGTATGGGATTTTACCTATACATTGCACAAGTGGACCTTGAGGGGAGTTCTAGGGAGGGTTATTTATGTGTATATGATACGTATGATATTGGTTCTACTTGTTAAACATGATGTTAATCTCTTATGGTACGTATGATTTTTGTTTCACTTGTTAGGTTAAAGTATGATGTAAATCCTATGCTTGTTGTCTTATTGATAGTTGGTTTGGTGTGTGTGGGATTATGGGGATTTATATACACATTGCACTAGTTGACTTAATGTAAGGTTATGAGTAAGGTTGTAACAACCTCCAAAATGAAATAAGATGAACTAGAGCCTCATGATCTCTATGAGTTAATAACTTCTTAATAAGTTGAGAAACAACTTGTAAATGTTGGTTTTAAGAGGTTTGAGGCCAAACGTCAAAGGACTACCAAGACGTCTAGAAAGTAGACGTTTATGTTCTAGTGTGCCATTGTATGTTTGCTTTGGTTTGAATTCTAAGATTATAGGAGCATACCCTAGTATGAAGATGGTCTACGACTCCCTAAACACAACCCTAAGGGTCCTTGAGGAGGACCCAAAGGTTGGCAAAAGACTGCAAAAACAGTGTCAAACTACGCCATGGTCTACGCGTAGTAGACGTATCCACGCCCTGCCAAAAGGGTGTGTGGCTCCACACATTGTCATGGGCTCTTAGCCCCTAATTGATAGAGCCTCAGTCTAAAATGATGGAGCAACATGACGTCTCATCAACCATACAACGCCTCGTCATTTGAACCGTCAAATGGCACCTTAAACACTGCCAAAGACACGACCAACCATGGGTGAATTGGTAAATTAACCCCACATTTTAATAAATTGGTGGACGGTTAATTTGGGTTATTTAGGGTATTTTAAGTTAGTTAAAACCTTGAAACCCCAAATTAGAATTCATTCTTCAAATCAAACCCATGCCTCCAAAATAACATTCTCTCAAAACATACATTGGAGACCAATCTCAACATCAAGCTAGGGGAATGGATTCCAAATGATTTCTTCTCCAAATTTCGTGGGTTTTCTTCTATTAAGGTATGGTAACCCTTTGATCCTTAGATAACCTTTCATCCAAAGAATTCTATCAAAGACATTTCAATGTGATTCTAATATCAAAATTCCTAATTTTCATTCCAAGCAAGGGATCCTTGTCAAACGATTTTCTAAGTCATTCTAATGAAGAATAAATGATGAATTAGTGTTTTTATAATGATTTCCTATAGAATTATGAAATAACACACAAATTCCCTAATTTTTCTATAGCTTATAAAGTGGGTCTTGTGATATTTATTAGATGTTAATTGAATTATGCTTAGTTTATGATGTATGTTGAGTACCATTGCTATATACATCAATTGATTATGAATTGTTAAGGATTGATCTATGATTATCATGGCTTGAATTAATGGTAAGTTGACCAAGTTTCCTAGTCTTTAGTATTAGAATTGTTGTTGTGTGGTATGGTCCACTTATGGTGGAGATATTTACATTATTTTCTATATATTCATGTTGTTATCATGGCCTTGAGGGAAATAGATGTATATTGAATTGATTTTATGATTATCATGAATATGAAGGTTATGTGTGTAGTCCTCAATTCCAATATCATGATCTAGGAGTATTAATGATGTGAAGTAGAATGTGAATTTTGGTGTTAGGTTAAGGTATGGTGTACATGCTTGCTTTTGTTGAGTACTATTTAAGAATGATCCTTACCAATGTAACCCTATATTAATGTGTGATCTTATGCATGCTAGGAGTCTTCTGTTCAAATGTTGAATATGATGTTGCCTCCTATGAGGTAATGTGAGTGTGTGGTTTATACTCACTAAATGTTCTATATGTGAGTTGTTCATGACTTAAGGGATGTTTTATATGTCTTTTGATCCTCTGAAGGGTGGTTACCTATGTAACATGGTTGTTGATCTTACGTGATCATGATGAACAATATGTACACACACCCCATGCATAACTATAGAGCGATATGTACATGGTGTTAACTGAAATGATGATTCTCATAGGCACCCTTATATCTTCTAGGCATGAAAAATATGTGATTAGTGAGGTATGAACATGTGTTGTCCAAGGGTGTTTATTTGAAAGGCTTTCTGACATATGTATACACACACATGAATGTATGAATGAACAAGGTTTTTGATAATCTAGTGAAAGTAAGTCCTCGAAAGGGGTTACTTAATTGTGCTCTAAACTAGACTATGTTATGAATATTGTATGATTATGTGAAAGGACATTCTCAAATAACTGTATGTTCTATGATAAAAGGAAATTCTCAACCTAGTAACGTTTAAGCTATATTATATATGAAGGAACTAAGACTCTAAAGCCTACTTTATGAACTAATGCTAATTAAATTCTTAAAAATGTTTAAAAGGGGAGTTTGAGATTAGCATTATAAGACCCTGAAAAATGAGATAAGGTGTCTAGAGCCTAACATGTTCGTATTAATGTTAAGAGGTCCTAAAATGCCTTATTATGTGATATAGAGGCAGTGTGCAAAGTTTGAAGTGATTTGGAAGTCGAACGTCAAGGGACGTCCAAGACGTTCGACGAATAGTCGCTTATTTGCCTCATGTGTGTATGCATGCCTAAATTGTATGAAATGAGTCTAATAAGTCTTGAAATGGTTCAAAATGATGTTTAAAGTTATTATATGAAGTTTCGTGAAGTTTGGAGGTCAAACGCCCAAGAACGTCCAAGGCATTTGAAAGAAAGCTCCTAGGACGTTCATCGTATGTCATGTTGGGGTCAAGGCTATTTGGATGTCTTGTAGGTGTTTGTTTTGGATGAAACTTATGTGAAAGGTCTATAACATGTTAGGGTTTGTAATCGCGTTGGAAACGTTCGGGTACGACTTCTAAAGGGCCCCGTAAGAGGCCCCAAAAGAAGGACCCCAAAATCTGCCAAGACACTGCCTGGGCAGTGTCCCTTGACGGACACAACGACGGATCTTTGGTCCCCCAACGGCCCGTCGAGCAAGTCTCGTCGAAAGTGAATTGACTTGGGCAGGTATTGAGCCAAGAATTTGGCCAAGTCTTGGGCGACGGAGGCCATGATGCCCCGTCATGCCCATGACGCCCCGTCACTGACCTCGTCGCGGGTGGCCTGCAGGTTGGCAGCCTGCGTGCTCTCACTTAAAGGGGTGAATGGGAAATTCACCCCACGTCCTAAACTGATTATTAAGGGTTTATTTAAGTAATTTTGGGTGTATATAAGTCATCTAAAACGTGATCAACCCATTCATAAATCCTCTCACATGTTTAAAGCCTTTCCCTCCAAAAAATGTTCTCTCTAAAACCACCATTGTTGGTGAAGCTCAAGAGCTGCTTGGAGATGGATTTTCTATGGATGAATCATGAGTTTTTATAGGTTTTCATGTAGATAAAGGTATGACAATCCTTCATCTTCAAGTAACCTTTCAATTGAAGAGTTCTTCTCAATGTTTTTCAAAGAAATCTTATGATCAAGTTTCCAATCTTCCAATCTAGCCATGGGTTCTTTCTCAAAACGTTTTTAATGATTAAATCATGATGAATTGAAGTTAATACAGTGATTTTAATGTGATTTCACTCCAATTTCATGATGAACCCATGTTCCTTCCAAAATTGGTTTAGCTCTTGCATGGGCTTTGTGATTATGGCTTGTTCTTGATTAATTGGTGATTCTCTTACGTCGAATTTCTTGTGGTTATTGTTATTTACATTAATTGATGGTGAATTGATGATGATCATTCCATGATGATAAATATATGAATATTTGAATATGAATAGCCTATGTTTCTACATGTTGTCTTGAAATCGATTGTGAGATCGGTTGTGTAGACTCTTGATTATGTATGAACTGCTGTAGCTACTGTTTTAGGGTATATAATGGATGAATTTTGTATTTATAAATCCTTAATGATCAAATTAAGAAGGGCTTGCATGAATGGATATAGATTTCCTTTAGGCTATGAAGTCAAAAAGCTAAGTGTGTGATAGATCTTGAATTGTGATTAGATAAAGCATGATTTTAGTCTTGATTTCCTATCTATTTAGATACTGCATAATGAGTGTATTTATGATGAAATATGAATGATGATCAAACTCTTAGATAGTTCATAGTATTGGTAAAGTTTTCTACACTCTAGCAAATCGATAAGCTTAAATACCTTTGTTGTAAGCTTAATCTTGAAGATATGTAATCATGATTTCAATATGGTTAAATGTAGGTTTAGAAAATTCCTTAGGCTTATATATGTATGAACTATGATCTAAAATCAATGTAAGGGAAGTTAGCTAATGATCTATGTTATTCTACTTTCCTAGTATGTTGATATGTTGTATTATGTTGTGGTATAATCTTGTAGCGACTTGTAAATGGTTTCTTATATGTTTAAAGTACATCTATCTAATGCCATATATGTGTTTTATTGATGAATAAGGTGTATTGATTGATGATTATCAAAAGGTGAGAAGTTGGTAAGAATACTTACTTCTACTTCTCTATTCTTCTATAATAATGTTGATGAAGCCTTGTATGGCATTGCGTGGTATGGTCCACTTATGGTGTTGGTGTTTACTTTATGGTCATTATATATGTGTTGACCATGGCATTGAAGGCAAAATTGATGAACTTATGAACATGTGCTTAAGATGATACTATGGGAAGCTTATGCCTACTTTCCTATTCTAGTTGTGAATTAGGTTGTGTGGCTATTGTTTGAGCATGTGTATAACAATGTTAGGGTAAAGTATAGGTGCTTCCATTGATGTGTTAAATGGTTAAAAATCCCTTACTTATGTATCCCTTATATGAAAGTGTAAATAGCTAAAGTTAGGAGTCTTGATTATAATGTATATATATTCTTGTCTCCTATGCTATTATGTGTTGTGTGCTAGGTGCTTGGAAGTGTAATGCGGTATAAGAGGGTGGCTGCCTCAATAAGTTATTGATATCCATGATGTGATCATGTTGGTCAATGTACACACACTCTCACTTACATGCATGATACAAGTATTATAAGTCATTGTGTCTAAATGAAAGGTAGTTCTCATATTCACTAGTGTCTACTACTATGCATATTAAGGTGATGTTTATGAAGTATGATTTGTATTCCCTTACTAGGATGACTTGATAGGTGTACTAGTATGGGCAAGGGTATGAAACCTTGTCTATACATTGCACATGTGTATCTTGATAGGATAGTTCCTAGATTTGGTTTCAATGTACATGAAGGATGAATGTATGAACATGTTATGAATATGATGTATATGATATGATGAAGTATGAATGTGTATAGTGTCTTAGTAGGTTTATATGAAAGTATCGCTCATATAGTTATGCCTATAGACTTATGCATTGATATATGAACATGTGTGACATTATGTGATATGTGAAAGGTTTGCTCACATCTATGTATACACTTACACACATGGATGATCTAGTTAGTGAGAAGAGGCCTTGCTAGGGGTGTCCAAGAATACTCCAAAACTAGATAGGTGCTTCAATATGCTATAAGCATATGAATGATGAATATCCTAAACCTATGTTTTTATAAATAAAGGTAAATAAAGGCTTTTCAATAAAGGGAACTTAGTTTAGCACCGATTGAACTTGACATTCAGAGGTGTTGACTTTCCTTGGAGGAATATTCACCATTTGTCCCTTATAGAGTGTTGACTTCCCTTAGAGGAATACTCACCTATGGACCTACATGAGGTGTTGACATCTCATGAGGTGAGGCCCCATTACCAAATGGTATGTAGAGGGAATACCTATCTCCTAGTTCCATAAACTATGCTTGCCACGTAGGATATACCAAAGTGATTTCACTTAGGAGGCTAGGATGTATGTTAATGTTCTACCTTGGCTAGGTAGGAACACCTTCCTTTGGTGTAAGGCTCTACAACACCAAATTCCATGTTTAGCACCCATGGTCTTAGTGTCGGTTAAGGCTATAGTTTCCCTAAAGGTAAAATGGACAATGGAAGAAATTGAATAGGATCCTAAATAAGAGGACTTAAGGTAAGTTACTTAGGATAGGTGGAAGTAATGAACCCATCTAGACATTGCACAAGTGACTCCTTAGGAAGTCTTAGGAAGGTGCCCTAATGCATATGATTTTGTATGTGTCCATTATGTATGATATTGTAGTCTTGGTTTGGCTATGTCTATATTGCACTATACCTATATGATGGCATGTGTTGTCTTGTGTAGATGCTAAGTATGGCCTTCTCTTGTGTTTCTAAGGTGATACATTGCACCAAGTATCCCTAAAGGATTAATTAGGAGGCTAATGAATTAAGAGTAATGGTTCACTGTAAAAGTAATGGAGCTCACTGTAAAGTGACCCCAAATTGTACTTAAATTCTATATGTGTTTTTCTATGATGTTTGGCCTTTGATTGTGTTTCTATGAAGTATGTGGATGATATAAATGCTATTGATAAAGGTTTTATGATGATTTACTCAAAATGGCATGAAGTATGATTTCAAAGGAAATGTCTCTTTTAAATGCATGTTTTTGCATGGTTGCCATACTTAGTACATTCTTGTGCTAATTCCATTCTTCTCTACTTTTTACACAAAGTGTAGGTAATGGAATGCTTAAAGGAGATCTATGAATGAGGAGCTTGATAGGTGATTTCCCAAGCTTAAGGAAAGGAATCCTTAAGTTCAAGGATGTCCTAATGTGTACCTATTGTAAAGTCTATTTTAGTAATGTATAACTTCGTAACATGTCTTAAGGGCTTTGTCCTTAATGTACTCTAAAGTTATTGAGTCTAAGATGGCAAAAGGGACTTAGAGTCTAAATATGTATTATGACTTATGTTATATATATATATATGATGGGATGTTTCTAGCATATGATGTGCTATGAAAAGTTTTAAATTTTTCGCTAAATTTACTATGCCAATGCAATGAATGATTTGAGAGGCTTGTCTTAGACCTCCGAGAGGTCGACGACGCCGGTTACAATCTAAGATTGTATCCTATCTTCTACGGTATGGTTTCGGGTTGTGACAAGCATTGAGTGAACATGAAAAATTATAGTGGGGGCTTCACGTCTAGTAAGTTTGTCTTCCCACAAGAGAACCGTCACATTTGGCATGTCCGGTGTAAGACCCCCAAAATGAGATAGACTGTGTCAGGACCCGAAAGCACCCCCTAGAAGTTAGGGAAAACCTTCGAATCATGACCGGGCGTACTTGACCCTTTTGGGGTCTCGTACAAGCCCTCTAACTAGCATTCATAACATAAAGCATGAAAAGTAGTGCGGAATTTAAAACTTTTCACGATAATAATAATAAAAGGAGTCTTTTCATAAATACTAAGAAATCTTATCGTCACAAGCCAACTTAAAGACACAACTTGGAATCTTAGGGACACGGCCCTTTACGATAAAAGTAAATACATTTTTAAGTATTAATAAAGAAACTAAGAAACATAAAACTATGTCCTCGAATATATGAGGACATACCAAATTCTTGAGAGATAAAGTTCCCAAGCTTCGACTCCGATCCTCCCAAAAGGGCTTCAAACCTATACTCATAAGGTATAAAAAGTATGGGGTTAGTACAACAATGTACTAAGTATGGCATATGCAAAAACATGCAAAAAGGGACATTTTAGTAAAGATAGCCTTTTATGCAATTTAGATATAACCTTCATGAATCTAGAAGCAAACCCACATAAGAATCAACAATTAACACTTTATGGCTATCTTACCAAACTTAAAGTAAACAAAAGGAACATTTCAATTAACTTTGCTAAACTTGCAATAAAATTGAATAAAGCATCATAGTGAACATTTTGAATTCTTACAATGAAGACCTTACAGTGAATGGCACGGTCCAAGTCATATGAACCCTTTTCCTTTGAAGTTGCCCTAATCCAAGGTTATCCTAAGACTCCCTAAGGTGAGCCAAGAAGGGACTCTCATTACACCTCCCTTCAAAGCACACCAAAGCGACCCTTAAAACTACCAAATCTTAGGCTTACTTCGTTAGAAATCAAATCCACGCCCTTGGCTAACATATGCAAAACACTCATTGAAATATAGGTCATACCAAGTGCAATGTGAGAGTAGCATCCCATACTACCACTCCCACTTAGTACTCCTAATGGATTCCATTTACTCAAGTACTCCACAATAATCCTCCATAACACTACACCATAGTACTCATTCACACGGATTTCATGAAGGTACTCTTCTCCCATAGTAGGAATAGGTCACACCAAGTGCAATGTGAGAATAGCATCCCATACTACTACTCCCACTCAATGCTCCTACTCGGTAACTAATGTGGATTGAGCACTTCACGACATACATACACAATTTCAACAATACACAAGATAATTAGTTTCAAATCAATTCTTTTGTGGGAGTTAGCTTAACCGACAAAGACCATGAGAGCTAGACATGGAATCCCGATATTAACCCCTATCGGATGAGGGATCCTTACTTGCCTAGTGTAAGGTCATGCTTCTTAGCGTTTACATGGCTTTTCCAATAGCTACATCTATGCGGGCACATAGTTAAGGGATAAGGAGATTGTTACTAAGTAACTCACTCTCTACTAACGAGGAGTACTCATCTCAAGAGGTACTTTGGATTACAACATCTCAACTAACGAAGTGCAATCCACCTCCCCTTCATATCCTCTCGGTGCTAGGCATAATCCACACGGATTTCTCAACATAATAGTCTATCTTAGAAAGCTCACTAGGAAATGGAGAGGTTGTTACTAGACACTACATCTCAACTCACGAAGTGTGTCCACCTCAAGATTCCCCTTTTTGCTCAACTTGACATAATACAAATCTTAAAAGAGTGTGTGTGTACATGTGCACACCTTGCATATAAGCATCATTTCATTATCGTCAAGTTCTACTCATACTTTAACCTTGATTCATCAAGCTACACACTCTACATACTTCTCATAATCATATATTTCATTTAGACATAAACTAGGTCAAACATGCAATTCAAGCTACATCAAACACAACACAAGACCCATTTAAGATATATATCTTCATTTCACATATTAGACCTTCAAGATCACATACTCAAACCATACTAAGTAACATAAAGTTCATCAATTAGCACCGCCACCCATAAGGTGGACCATACCACTCAAATAGCAATTCATAATAAGAATTATACAATGAGAGCAACTCATCAACAAATCAAACCATCATTACCCATAAGCAATTTATCAATATTTCACCATATTAAGGCCCTTAGGGCAGTAGCTACACCAACATGACAAATACAAGAAGACCCAAGTTCATACCCTACTCAAATCATGCTCACATAACCCATTTTCAAGTCAAAAATTGAAGTATGCATAAACAAGAGTTTCATGGAGTTTTAACATCAAAATCATCTATTCAAACCAAGATAAATACATTTAAACCATTAGAACTTAGTTACAAGAAGACCCATAATAGAAATCAAAGTTTAGAAGAAGTTGAGTTTAAAACCCCTTTTTGAAAACCATTTTGGAAGTTGGCTTCTTGAATGGAAAGGTATTCAAGAATGGATACCATACCTTTAGAAGAAAGAAACCCACGAATTTGATGAAGGAACAAGCCCAAATCAGCCCTCCTTTCCCTCCTTGAGCCTTGGCTTCAATGGTGACTTTGAGAGAGTTTTCTTTTTAGAGAGAGAGTTTGAATGTTGAAGTGAGGGGGGTCTTGTCTAGGTCTAGGGTTTAAAACTAATTTAATATAACCTAAAAATACCAAAATTATAAACCTAGGGTCTTATAAGACTTGGGGTGTATTTACATAAAACAACCCAAGTTGGCAGCCTTAAGTCGTGCACTGGCAGGCCTCGTCGACGAGACCTCCTCGACGGACCGTCACGTTCACCACGGACCGTCATGGGGTCCCGTCGAGGAACACTTGGCTCCAACTGGAGCCTGTCCAAGTTTCCACTCTCTGTCACTCGCGACGCCCTGGATCGATGGACCGTCCTGAGTGCAACGGACCGTCGCTATGGTCGTCGTGAGCCACTGATGGGCAGACTTTGCCCAAGTCTTGGGCCCTTCATCTAGGGCCCCTTGTGGGTCCTAGGTGGGGTCGTGCCGGACGTCAAACCCCTAAACTAAGTCGTCTAGGTCTAAGGAACATCCGACGCATGTTTCAAGTAAAACGAACACATAAAACTCATCCAAACTCGCCAAGACATACAAGTACATTCTAAGGCATACCATCCGAACGTCATGGACGTTTTTGGTCGATTGAACTCCAAACTTAACCAAACTTTGCACACTGCCTAAGGACACCAAACTAACTCCGTTTAACTTAAAATTAACTCAAGAAACAACCATGAGGCTCTAGTTCACCTTAGTTCATTTTGGGGCGTTATATTCTCCCCCACTTGGAATAACATTCGTCCTCGAATGACACTTAAATTTTAAGAACAACAAGGACTCACTTAGCATCATATAATACACTTAGATCATGATCAAAACACTAACAATCAAAGCATCCACTAGCAAGGAACATCATTTTACACTTTCAACACTTAGCAACATAGGCAACTTTCACCAATTTTCACAAAGTCAAAATTCAACCTCAATCTTCTTTTATGGAGGAACTACCTTCTCCAACGTTAAAAATGCTCATAAACAATGCCTTTACACACATTGAAACTAAAATTCAAGACAAAACAATTTTCTTCAAAATGCCAAATTTTTTACAGTGAAGTTGACTGCCATCTTACCAAATTTTTGAAAAATTCATTCTCTAAGCAATTCATCAAGACGACATGATCATAGGAACTATAAAACCATATATACTCATTTCATAACACAAAAGCAACAATAACCAAGAGTTGAGACTTACCAAAACCATCAATCCGGATTAATTATCCTTTCTAGCCCCCATCCCATAGGAAGGGTTCTTCTTGGGAGCATTAGGATCTAGGGAAGCTTGATTGACATCTCTCCCCCTTGATTTAAGGTTTGGGCAGTCCCTCATCTTGTGGCCTCTATTACCACATGCAAAACAACCATCCGTTCCGGCAAGACACTTACCCCCATGTTGCTTGCCACAAGTAGGGCACCTAGCCCTTTCATAGGAATGACCACCACCTTGAGAAGATTGATTTGGAGCCCTATCCTTGTTTCCCATAGAAGAATCTTGGGGATAAAACCTCTTCTTAGGCCTTTGGTGACTAGAATCATCCGACCTAGGTCTCTTACCCTCTTGCCTTATCTCCCTAATTTTGGACTCCTCAATTTGTTGCGCATAAACCATGAGCCTAGAGATATCCATGTCATTAAGAAGCATAGCCGTACGACACTCTTTTTCCACCAAGCTAGACACGCCCATCACAAACTTGTTCATCCTAGCCCTAGGGTTGGCTACCATGTTTGGGGCATACTTAGAGAGTTGGGTGAATTTGAGAGAGTACTCTTGCACACTCATTCCCCCTTGACGGAGGTTCATGAATTCAACCATCTTCTTCTCCCTCCACTCTAAAGGAAAGAATCTATCTAGGAAAGCCTCTTTGAATTCCTCCCAATCAACCGGTCCTCTTTCTAAGGGTCTCTCACCCCTCCATTGCTCATACCACACTTGAGCAACATCCTTAAGTTGGTAAGCGGCCAATTCCGCTTTCTCCCTAGGGGTCACACCCATAGCATCTACCACCTTGAAAACCTCATCTATGAAGCCTTGTGGATCTTCATCCACCTTAGTGCCATGAAAAGTAGAAGGTTCATCCTCATAAAATCCGAATCCTAGAAGCGGGAGTACTAGCATTTGGTTGGGGCCTATCTCCTAGGTTAGCTTGGCCCACAAAGTGATTGTTGACAACTTGAGCTTGAGCCGTCATGAGTTGGGTCAAGTTCATTAGGGCAGCCCTCAACTCCGCATTAGTCATATCACCTCAACAAAAGGATTGAGGCATAGGAGGCACTTGAGGTCCTTGAGGTTCCGGAGGCACTTGAGGTTCTTGAAGAGGAACCTCCTCATTTTCCTCCCCTAAGCCAACAATAGGAACTTGGTCAACATGGGGAAGGACTCTCTCATTTGGTACACCTCCCTCCTCCCTTCTAGCGGTCGATCTCCTCGTATTCATGTCCTAAAAACAAAAAAGAAGAGGTTGAGAATAGACACCTTATATACTCAACTCTAAGGCACGATACTAGAATAGAGAAGAAAGTGAAACTTCTAGCATCCTATAGCCTCTTGTCCATGGATGTGTCGCGACTCACACCAATGACCAAGATACTACTAGATGTGGCTTGTGAGACTTTTAGACTTTAAACTATTTCCCAAAACCTTATGCTCTGATACCATGTCTTGTCACGACCCGAAAGCACTCCCTAGAAGTTAGGGAAAACCTTCGAATCATGACCGGGCGTACTTGACCCCTTTGGGGTCTCGTACAAGCCCTCTAACTAGCATTCATAACATAAAGCATGAAAAGTAGTGCGGAATTTAAAACTTTTCACGATAATAATAATAAAAGGAGTCTTTTCATAAATACTAAGAAATCTTATCGTCACAAGCCAACTTAAAGACACAACTTGGAATCTTAGGGACACGGCCCTTTACGATAAAAGTAAATACATTTTTAAGTATTAATAAAGAAACTAAGAAACATAAAACTATGTCCTCGAATATATGAGGACATACCAAATTCTTGAGAGATAAAGTTCCCAAGCTTCGACTCCGATCCTCCCAAAAGGGCTTCCAACCTATACTCATAAGGTATAAATAGTATGGGGTTAGTACAACAATGTACTAAGTATGACATATGCAAAAACATGCAAAAAGGGACATTTTAGTAAAGATAGCTTTTTATGCAATTCAGATATAACCTTCATGAATCTAGAAGCAAACCCACATAAGAATCAACAATTAACACTTTATGGCTATCTTACCAAACTTAAAGTAAACAAAAGGAACATTTCAATTAACTTTGCTAAACTTGCAATAAAATTGAATAAAGCATCATAGTGAACATTTTGAATTCTTACAATGAAGACCTTACAGTGAATGGCACGGTCCAAGTCATATGAACCCTTTTCCTTTGAAGTTGCCCTAATCCAAGGTTATCCTAAGACTCCCTAAGGTGAGCCAAGAAGGGACTCTCATTACACCTCCCTTCAAAGCACACCAAAGCGACCTTAAAACTACCAAATCTTAGGCTTACTTCGTTAGAAATCAAATCCACGCCCTTGGCTAACATATGCAAAACACTCATGGAAATATAGGTCATACAAAGTGCAATGTGAGAGTAGCATCCCATACTACCACTCCCACTTAGTACTCCTAATGGATTCCATTTACTCAAGTACTCCACAATAATCCTCCATAACACTACACCATAGTAATCATTCACACGGATTTCATGAAGGTACTCTTCTCCCATAGTAGGTATAGGTCACACCAAGTGCAATGTGAGAATCGCATCCCATACTACTACTCCTACTCAATGCTCCTACTCGGTAACTAATGTGGATTGAGCACTTCACGACATACATACACAATTTCAACAATACACAAGATAATTAGTTTCAAATCAATTCTTTTGTGGGAGTTAGCTTAACCGACAAAGACCATGAGAGCTAGACATGGAATCCCGGTATTAACCCCTATCGGATGAGGGATCCTTACTTGCCTAGTGTAAGGTCATGCTTCTTAGCGTTTACATGGCTTTTCCAATAGCTACACCTATGCGGGCACATAGTTAAGGGATAAGGAGATTGTTACTAATTAACTCACTCTCTACTAACGAGGAGTACTCATCTCAAGAGGTACTTTGGATTACAACATCTCAACTAACGAAGTGCAATCCACCTCCCCTTCATATCCTCTCGGTGCTAGGCATAAATCCACACGGATTTCTCAACATAATAGTCTATCTTAGAAAGCTCACTAGGAAATGGAGAGGTTGTTACTAGACACTACATCTCAACTAACGAAGTGTGTCCACCTCAAGATTCCCCTTTTTGCTCAACTTGACATAATACAAATCTTAAAAGAGTGTGTGTGTACATGTGCACACCTTGCATATAAGCATCATTTCATTATCGTCAAGTTCTACTCAGACTTTAACCTTGATTCATCAAGCTACACACTCTACGCCCATCACAAACTTGTTCATCCTAGCCCTAGGGTTGGCTACCATGGTTGGGGCATACTTAGAGAGTTGGGTGAATTTGAGAGAGTACTCTTGCACACTCATTCCCCCTTAACGAAGGTTCATGAATTCAACCATCTTCTTCTTCCTCCACTCTAAAGGAAAGAATCTATCTAGGAAAGCCTATTTGAATTCATCCCAATCAACCGGTCCTCTTTCAAAGGGTCTCTCACCCCTCCATTGCTCATACCACACTTGAGCAACATCCTTAAGTTGGTAAGCGGCCAGTTCCGCTTTCTCCCTAGGGGTCACACCCATAGCATCTACCACCTTGAAAACCTAATCTATGAAGCCTTGTGGATCTTCATCCACCTTAGTGCAATGAAAAGTAGGAGGGTTCATCCTCATGAAATCCCGAATCCTAGAAGCGGGAGTACTAGCATTTGGTTGGGGCCTATCTCCTTGGTTAGCTTGGCCCACAAAGTGATTGTTGACAACTTGAGCTTGAGCTTGAGCTGTCATTAGTTGGGTCAAGTTCATTAGGGCAGTCCTCAAATCCGCATTAGTCATATCACCCTCATCAAAAGGAGCTTGAGGCATAGGAGGCACTTGAGGTCCTTTATGTTCCGGAGGCACTTGAGGTTCTTGAAGAGGAACCTCCTCAGTTTCCTCCCCTAAGCCAACAATAGGAACTTGGTCAACACGGGGAAGGACTCTCTCATTTGGTACACCTTCCTCCTCCCTTCTAGCGGTCTATCTCCTCGTATTCATGTCCTAAAAACACAAAAAGAAGAGGTTGAGAATAGACACCTTATATACTCAACTCTAAGGCACGATACTAGAATAGAGAAGAAAGTGAAACTTCTAGCATCCTATAGACTCTTGACCATGGATGTGTCGCGACTCACACCAATGACCAAGATACTACTAGATGTGGCTTGTGAGACTTTTAGACCTTAAACTATTTCCCAAAACCTTATGCTCTGATACCAAGTCTGTCAAGACCCGAAAGCACCCCCTAAAAGTTAGGAAAACCTTTGAATCATGACCGGGAGTACTTGACCCCTTTGGGGTCTCGTACAAGCCCTCTAACTAGCATTCATAACATAAAGCATGAAAAGTAGTGCGTAATTTAAAACTTTTCACGATAATAATAATAATAAA
The DNA here is from genome assembly GCA_022817965.1 of Solanum lycopersicoides. Classification (NCBI taxonomy): domain Eukaryota; kingdom Viridiplantae; phylum Streptophyta; class Magnoliopsida; order Solanales; family Solanaceae; genus Solanum; species Solanum lycopersicoides. The sequence goes on from JAJJBR010001919.1 coordinate 70,970, forward strand.
AGTATTTTCATAAATACTAGGAAATCTTATCGTCACAAGCCAACTTAAAGACACAACTGGGAATCTTAGTGACACGGCCCTTTATAATAAAAGTAAATATATCTTTAAGTCTAAATAAAGAAACTAAGAAACATAAAACTATGTCCTCGAATATATGAGGACATACCCAAATATCGAGAGATAGAATTCCCAAGCTTCAACCTCGATCCTTCAAAAAGGCTTCCAACCTATACTCATAAGGTATATAAAAGTATGGGGTTAGTACAACAACGTACTAAGTATGGCATACGCAAAAACATACGAAAAGGGACATTTTAGTAAAATAACTTTTAATGCAATTTAAATATAATATTCATGAATCTAGAAACAAACCAACTTATGAATCGACAATCAACACTTTATGGAAACTTTACCAAATCTTAGAGTAACCAAAGGAATAATTCAATGAACTTTAATAGAATTACAATGAAAATTGAATAAAGCATCATAGTGAACATTTTGAATTCTTACAATGAAGACCTTACAGTGAATGGCACGGTCTAAGTCATATGAACTCTTTTCCTTTGAAGTTGCCCTAACCCAAGGTTATCCTAAGACTCCCTAAGGTGAGCCAAGAAGGGCTTTTCATTAAACCTCCCTTAAAAACCACACCAAAGCAACCCTTAAAACTACCAAATCTTAGGCTTACTTCGTGCACCATAGTACTCATTCAAACGGATTTCATGAAGGTACTCTTCTCCCATAGTAGGTATAGGACACACCAATTGCAATGTGAGAGTAGCATCCCATACTACTACTCCCACTTAGTGCTCCTAATGGATTCCATTTACTCAAGTACTCCACAATAATCATCCATAAAACTACATCTTAGTACTCATTCAAACGGATTTCATGAAGGTACTCTTTTCCCATAGTAGGTATAGGTCACACCAAGTGCAATGTGAGAGTAGCATCCCATACTACTACTCCCACTTAATGCTCCTACTCAGTAACTAATGTGGATTGAGCACTTCACGACATACATACACAATATCAACAATAGACAAGTTAACTAGTTTCAAATCAATTTTTTTGTGGGAGTTAGCTTAACCGACAAAGACCATGAGAGCTAGACATGGAATCCCGATATTAACCCCTATCGGATGAGTGATCCTTACTTGCCTAGTGTAAGGTCATGCTTCTTAGCGTTTACATGGCTTTTCCAATAGTTACACCTATGCGTGCACATAGTTAAGGGATAAAGAGATTGCTACTAAGTAACTCACTCTCTACTAACGAGGAGTACTCATCTCAAGAGGTACTTTGGATTACAACATCTCAACTCACGAAGTGCAATCCACCTCCCCTTCATATCCTCTCGGTGCTAGGCATAAATCCCCACGGATTTCTCAACATAATAGTCTATCTTAGAAAGCTCACTAGGAATGTAGAGGTTGCTACTAGACACTACATCTCAACTCACGAAGTGTGTCCACCTCAAGATTCCCCTTTTTGCTCAACTTGGCATAATACGTTCTTTAAAGTGTGTGTGTACATGTGTACACCTTGCATATAAGCATCATCTCATTATCATCAAGTTATACTCATACTTTAACCTTGATTCATCAAGTTACACACTCTACATGCTTCTCATAATCATATACTTTATTTAGACATAAACTAGGTCAAGCATGCAATTTAAGCTACACCAAACACAATAGAAGACCCATATACAATATATCTTCATTTAACATATTAGACCTTCAAGATTACCTACTCAACACATACTAAACAACATCAAGCTCATCAATTAGAACCGCCACCCATAAGGTGGACTATACCACTCAAATAGGAATTCATAATAAGAAATATACAATGAGAACACTCATCAACAATTCAAACCATCATCACCCATAAGCAATTTATCAACATTTCACCATATTAATGCCCTTAGGGCAGTATCTACACAAACATGACATACACAAGAAGACTCAAGTTCATACCCTACTCAAATCATGCTCACATAACCCATTTCAAAGTCAAAAGTTGAAGTATGCATAAACAAGAGTTTCATAGAGTTTTAACATCAAAATAATCAATTTAAACCAAAATAAATACATTTACACCATTATAACTTAAATACAAGAAGGACCATACTAGAAATCGAAGTTAGAAGAAGTTTGAGTTTAGAAACCCTTTTTGAAAACCATTTTTTTGGGAAGTTGGCTTCTTGAATGAAAAGATATTCAAGAATGGATACCATACCTCACTAAAGCAAGCCAAATCCAAGAGTTTTTGATGAATAGACAGGTCCAACCATCCCTCCTATCCTTCCTTGACCTCTAGCTTCCAATGGAGTCTTGAGAGAGTTTGTCTTTAGAGAGAGAGAGTTGAATTTAGAAGTGAGGGGGTCTTGTCTAGGTCTAGGGTGTAAAGCTCTTTTAATATACCCAACAATCACTTAACAAACCATCCAAACTCTTATTTAGACGTGGGGGCGAATTTACAAGTTCACCCCTGACTTGGCAAAAAAATATGCGCACAGGGACAAGGTTTGCGACGACCTGCTTGTGACAGGGCGTCACGGGTGCAACGGCCCGTACTGACCATCCGTTGCAAGCTCCAGTGGCTTGTCAAGGGTACCCTATACACCCTTGAACAAGTCCCCCACGACAGAACCTTGTGACGGGGAGTCATAGCCATGACTGGCCGTCGACTGCTCCATCGCCAAGGCTGCCTGGGACAGCGTGCTTCCCAGGTTTTGGGTCCTTCCTCAAGGACCCTTCGATGGTCTATGGGGATAATTTCCCGGACGTTTCCAACAAAAATATGATCATATATAAGTTTAACACCTCTCACACAAATTTCATCCAAAACGAACACATAAAACTCGATGAAACTCGTCTAGACGTACAAGGTCGACTCAAGGCATATCTTTAGAATGCCTTGGACGTTCTTGGTCGTTTGAACTCCAAACTTCACGAAATCTTGCACACTGCCTAAGTACACTAAACTAACTCCGTTTAACTTAAAATCAACTCAAGAAACAATCATGAGGCTCTAGTTCACCTTAGTTCATTTTGGGGCGTTATATCTTGAATGATGAAGATCTTGATAGATGATTCAAAAGATCAATGAAAGGAATCCTTAAATTTCAAGGATCTCCTACTTATGTCTTTAATGTGAAGTCTTTAAATATGGTATAGTTACGTTATGTGTCTTATGGGTCGTGTCCCTAATGTACTCTAAAGTTATTGAGTCTAAGATGGCAAAGAGTCTTAAGGTCTATAAATGTATTATGGTTTATGTGCTATACATATATGAGTTGAAGTTTATCATATGATGTGCTATGAAAAGTTATAAATTTTTCGCTAAAGTTACTATGTCAATGCGATGAATGATAACTATCGGATTATATAAGACCTCCGAGAGGTCAAGTACGCCGTGTTACTTCTAGGGGGTGCTCCCCGGATGTGACAAACGTGGTATCAGAGCATCAGGTTTATAAAGTGGTCTTAGGTTCTAAGAGTCTCATATTGCCACGTCTAGTAGAGTCTCGTAGCTTTGGTGGTGAGTCGCGACACATCAAATGCTACGAGAGGCTATAGGACGATAGAGTTTTCCTTCTTCATCATTCTCATATCGTGCCATAGAACTTAACTCTATAATATCTCTCTCTTATGTTTTCTTGTCCGGTGGTATTTTAGATATGATTGCTTGCATGAGATTGTCTCTATGCTTGAGGGAGAAAAGGTGAGTTAATGCTTAACTTGGTTTTATGGTTGAATGAGTATGTTTGAAGGTGAATTTTGATATGTTTTGATGAAGTGGTGCCATTTATGGCTATGTATGAGACTTATGTGAAATGGTATGTTATGTTGAAGAATGTGTGTCATGATATTGTTAAAGCATGTTAGGAGTTATTATGGTTGACATGAGTTTCTTTTGAAATAATGTGTTACTATACTGTGTGGCATGATGGTAGCTTTATATTATGGTTTGAGCTTGAAATGCTTAGTGACTACATATGGAAGCATGCTACCCTAAGATTTTGTACTTAAAGGTGTTCAATGTTTCCTTTTGTGTACATGTGGTCCTTGATAAGTTGCCTAGTATGGATTGGAGTCCTTTGTATAGACTTGATCCTAGGTGTGATGATAGTATGCTTGCCTAGGCAAAGTTTTGTATCTCATATGTCATGATTTTCCTAACAATTGCCTAAATGTTGCATTTTTGAAATTTGGAAGCATGTTCACTGTAATGATAGGCAGGTTACTGTGAAATTTTTGGGAAACAAACTAAATTGTCCTTTGATTAGATGTTGATAAAATGTGTATAGAATTAATGTATATGAACATGATAATGAATATAAAGAGGAAAATTGCTATTTGGAATGAAGAAAGAAGAGTCCTTCAGACTAAGTCTTCCATATTGTTTCCCCTAATGAGATATGACCTTGGTGTCTATTGTATTGTATGAACACCTTATGTGGTTGAATGAGATGACCTAACTTGATAATTGTGGATAACTTGCCTAGGTGATAAGGCTTAGTACCTTGGTGTTCCTATGTTAACTTACTGTAAATCCTTCTAAAGTTATAATCACTTTTAAGTGATGAAAAATGAAGGTTGTTAAGTTAAGATCCTTTTAAGTTTAGTTAAGTTGCTCTTAATTGGGTTTACCCTAAGTGGGGGATGGTGATGAAATGGTAAGGTTGTAGATATTGTCTACCTTGTCCTTCTATTCTTACTTGAACTTGAAAATAATGAATTCTTAGTAAGCTTGTTCATGAATATAGTCTTGCATAAAGTATGAATTACATGACCTTTATATGTTTGGTGTGTATTGATTGGCTTCATCTTGAAGACATTATGAATGTTCTAAAGTGTATGAAAGAAATTTTTTATAAAAATCCATGTTTTCTCATGTTGAATTACGTCTTGATATGCTAGTTGTGCATTTGACTTCAAGAGATAAGACAAGGAACTTGGTAATAGTCACTTGTGAGGTAAATTGTTTATCCTTATAATGGAAATTGAGTCTCTTTAAAATGAAATATGTTGAGTCTCTTGAAAATTATGTGACTTGTATGGTTTGGGAAGCATGATTGTAGGCTCACTTTTGAAGAATGAAAGCATGTTTAGCTAAGTGTTAATGTGTGTGCCTATGATTTGTGTTATTCTTCTCAAGTGATGCTTACTGTGAAGGTAAGTACTATGTTAGAAATTGACATTTGTGTCATATGGTTTTGTGCTTGGTGTGATTTACCATTTAGACTTCACTAGGAAGAAAACATGATCATGTCTTGGTTTGAAAGTGAGAATTTCTCATATTACTGTAAAGATGGCCTTTGATGCATTAGAGAGTGAGTGAGTGATGGTTTTGCTTGCATTTGTGCATTGAGTGCTAAAATGATTTGATTATATTATATATGATATGAACTTCTCTAATATGCATTGAAGTCCTTGTAGTGACTAAAGAGCCCTAAGTGGCATTCAAGGACGAATGTTCCCAAGTGGGGATATTGTAAGACCCCCAAAATGAGATAGGGTGTATAGATCCTAAAGTGTTTGTCTTAATTTTCTAAGATCCTAAAATTACTTATAATATGGTTTATAGGCAGTGTATAAAGTTTGAGGTTATTTGGAAGTCAAACGTCAACGATCAACCAAAACGTTCGACGATTAAGTCACCTAAATGCCTCGTTGGTTTTTCTATGTGATTATGTGTGATTAATGAGCTTAGTAAGTCTTTAAATGATTTATAATGATGTAAAATTATAGTATATGAAGTTTCGTGAAGTTTGGAGGTCAATAGACCAAGAACATCCAAGGCATTCGAAAGATAGCCCTTAAGACGTCCAACGTGTGTATTGATGGGGCTTGGCCTGTTTGGACGTGTTACAGGTGGTTGTTTTGGGTAAAACTTTTGTGGAATGTCTAAAACTTGTTAAGGGTTGTATTTACGTTGGAAACTTTTGGGTACGACCTCTAAAGGGCCCCGAAAAAGGGCCCAAAAGAAGGACCCAAGGCTGGTCGAGACACTGCCTTGGCAGTGTCCATTGACGGACCCAACGATGGCCAGTTGGTCTACCAACGGCCCGTTAATCAGGTCTCGTCGACTGGCACTTGACTTTGGCAGGTCTCAAGCCAAGAATTTTGCTAAGTAGCAGCCAACGAAAACTAGGCATTGTCCGTTGACAGACCAATGCCCCGTCAGTCCCTCCGTCGATAGTGGCCTGCAACTAGGAGCAGCGTCTGTTTTAATTAAAGGGGTTAATGGGAAATTCGCCCCACTTCCTAACCTGACTCTAATAGGTTTATTTAGATACTTTTGGGTGTATATAAGTCATCAAAAACGTGATCACCCTATTCTCAAATACCCTCACACGATTGAATCCTTCCCTCCGAAAATGTTCTATCTAAAACCACCATTTGTTGGTGAGGCTCAAGAACTGCTTGGATCTGAGTTATTCATGGATCAACCATCAAGTCTTACAGGTTTTAATGTGGATAAAGGTATGGTTATCCTTCATCTCTAAGTAACCTTTCACTTGGAGAGTTCTTCTCAATGTTTTCAAAGAAAGTTTATGATCAAAATCCCTCTTGTTCATTCTAGCCATGGGTTCTTTCTAAAAACATTTTGAATGATTAAGTCATGATGAATTGAAGGAAATACATTGGTTTGAATGTGATTTTTACTCCAATTGCATGATGAACCCATTCTTCTTCCTTAAAAAGATTTAGCCTTGCATGGGCATTGTGATCATCACTTGTTATCGATTGAATAGTGATGTTCATACATTGAATCACCTATATCTACTGTTGTTTACGTGAATTAATTTTGAATTGTATGTAATGGATCTATGAGGATCAATGTATGAAGATTTGAGCATGTTTGTCTTAGTTTTACATAATTCACTATAACATTGGTATTCTTAATTATCTAATGTGGAATTCGATTGTGTAGGGGTGGTTGTGTCTACTGTCTTAATTATATATTATTGATGAATTATAAATAAGTGATTTATGTTGATCAATGACGATTAGACTATGATTCTTCTCTTTTCCAGTGATGTCTAAACTAGAATGTTCACTGTGATCTAGTTGTTATGGCAATTATAGTAGGATTTCGTATAGGTTATATTGTGTTTAACTACTGCCTTATATTGATGATATTAATAAATTGTGGGTATGAATTCTTGATGATCAAAGAAAAGGAATCTTGGCATGAATTGATCTAGGTTCTTCTAGCCTACAATTTCAATGTTGTAATGAACATTATGTGATCTTAATTCTAGGGTAGATGAAGCATGATTTAGATATGATATATATATATTAAGCTACTGCCCTAAATGTATATTATTGATACATGATTATTTATGAGCAAGACTAGGGAAATTGATTGATGATCTATGCCTATCTATTCTCTAGAATAATAGTAATGTTTTGCACTAGTTGTATCATGATCTTGTAGTGACTTGTACATGGTTTCTTCTATTCTCAAAGTACATTTAGCTACTACCCTATATATTAATTGTTGATAAACAAGGTGTATTGGTCAATGATGACCAAAGGGTGAGAAATTGGTAAGAATGTTTATCTCTTCTATTTTCGTTATAGTAATGTTGATGAAGCCTGGTATGACATTGTGTGGTATGGTCCACTGATGGTGGAGGTGTTTACTTTATTGTCGTTATATATGTGTTGATCATGGCCTTGAAGGCAAATTGATGATCACATGAATATGTGCTTGAGATGATACTATGAGAAGTTTATACCTACCTTCCTATTCTATTGTGTGTTGTGTGGTCTATGCTTGAAAGAGTATTATGGTCTAAGAGGGTGGCTGCCTCAATGTGTTTGTTGATAGCCAATATGTGATCATGTTGACCAATGTACACATACTCACACTTCATAGATGCTTACAATATAGTAAATGTTCATAGTGTTAAAATGAAAGGTTGTTCTCATATTCACTAGTGTCTACTACTATGCATGTAAAGTATATATATGTGAAGTATGTTATGTATTTCCTTACTAGGATGACTTGATAGGTGTACTAGTATGGCAAGGGTATGGGACCTTTTCTATGCATTGCACATGTGTACTTTGATAGGATAGTTCCTAGGTTTGGTTTCTATATGCATGAATATGAATGTATGGTCATGTGTGGTCTTAATGTGTTATGTGAAGGGTTTGATCACGTATATGTATACACACACACATGAAAGATGATATACTTAATAGAGGGGCCTTGTAAGGTGTGGCCAAGAATACTCTAAAACTAGATAGATGCTTAAATATGCTATAAGCATATGAGGAAGGAATATTCTAAGTCTATGTTTTAACAAATAAATGTAATAAAGGCTTTTTCAAGAAAGGGAACTTAGCTTAGCACCGAGTGAACTTGACAATGGGAGGTGATGACTTGTTCATAAAAGGAAAGATTCATCCTAAAGTTGCCGATGTGATGTTAACTTCCCTTTTATTTTGGGATGTGTCATCTAAGGGATTCCCATGAGGAGCGTCCCATTTACCACATGGTATGAAAAGGGATATCTACCTCTTAGTTCTTGAACTATGTTGCCACCATAGGATACTAGCTAGTGGATCTACCTAGAAAGTTATGTTTTGTAATGGGTTCTACCTTGGCCGGTATACCACCTTCCGTCGGTGTAAGGTTTTGATGACACCGTATTCCATGTTTAGCATCACATGGTCTATGTCGGTTAAGGCTATAGTTCCCTAAAGGTAAAATGGACAATGGAAGTAAATGAATAGGATCCTAACTAGAAGGACTTAAGGTAAGTTACTTAGGATAGGTGGAAGTAATGAATTCATCTAGACTTTGCACAAGTGTCTCCTTAGGAAGTCCTAGGAAGGTGACTTAATGTGTATGATTATGTTTATGTCCATATGCATGATTATCTAGTTTTTGTAACTTGTTATGAAGATGTGCATGGTTTGAGTCTATGTGATATGGTCTTATTCTTATATGCACTATGAGAGTCCTAATGACTATATAATGAAGATTGTTGACATAAATGAAGTTGTCTTCTCTTACTATGTTGATATATGATTTGGATGTAAAGGCTTGTGGTCTCATGATAAGTGTAATAAGTATGTGTGGGGTTATGGGGCCTTACATGTACAAAGAGTTGACTAGGAGTTCACTGTAATGTCCTTACATTCTTGACTTAACTATGTCTATGTTGTACTATACTTCTATGATGGTATGTGTTGTCTTGTCTAGATGATATGTATGTTTCCTTGTGGCCTTAAGGTGATGCATTGCACCAAGTATCACTAAAGGGTTACTTGGAAAGTTAATGAAACAAAGAGAAGATGGTTCACTGTTAAGGGATAAAGGGCTTACTGTAATGTGACTTAAAAATGTAATAAATCCTATATGTGATCTCATGTAATGTTTGGCTTTTGAATATGTTTATATGATGTATGTGAATGATATAAATGCTATTAGTTAAAGGTTTTATGGAGATTTACTCAAAAAGCATGAAGTATGATTTACAAGAAAATGTCCCTTTTTAATGCATGTTTTTGCATGGTTGTCATACGTAGTACATTCTTGTGCTAACTCCATTCTTCTCTACTGTTTACACAAAGTGTAGGTTATGGATGCTTAAAGGATGTCTTGAATGGGGAAGAGCTTGATAGATGATTCCCAATATCAATGAAATGAATCCTTAAAGTTCAAGGAGCTCCTTCTTATGTCTTTAATGTAATGTCTTTAAATAAGGTATAGTTACGTTATGTGTCTTATGGGCCGTGTCCCTAATGTACTCTAAAGTTATTAAGTCTAAGATGGCAAAGAGACTTAAGGTCTATAAATGTATTATGGCTTCTGTGTTATACATATATGAGTTGAAGTTTCTAACATATGATGTGCTATGAAAAGTTTTAAATTTTCCGCTAAATTTACTATGTCAATGCGATGAATGATAATTATGGGCTTGTATAAGACCTCCGAGAGGTCAAGTACGCCGTGTTACTTCTAGAGGGTGCTCCCCGTACGTGACATCCGAGTTCCCAACATAGGTGTTTTCGTATGAGATGGAAACCTCCACGTCCAGTAAGTCAACGTTTCTAGTAGAATATCCTTGTTCCATGACAATGTGCCCCCTTAGGTCTTAGATTAGTGGATACGCTAGAATAGCTATTATGTATGAAGGCCCTACCTTGTAAAGTAGTACCCTATCTTTTTCCAGTGTAGGAGTAGAAAACCGGATTCCATGTAGCTCACATTGTCTATGTCGGTTTTGGATATGTCTCATGAAAGTTAAGTAGTGATCTAAGATAAGAATATGAACTCTAGTTATAACTCCTTGAGAAATGTACTTAGCATAAGTAGGTGTAACACTTCGAAAGTTCACGACCTTAGCTAGAGCCTCACATGTTTATTTAAGGTTAGTAAAAAATCATAAGGCCTAAAATAATGTTAAAAAATCATTTAGGAAATTTTGGAGTCAAGACGTCAACAAACATCCATGACGTCCGGAAGCTAGTCAAATTTAACTAGTGAAACGTCCTTAGGTTTAGGGAAGGTTTGGAGGTGTGTTATGAGGTCTAAAACTTTTGAAATGACTTTGTATAGGTAAAACCATATATATAGAGTAATAAAATCCAGGTCAGACCCACCAAGGGTCGCCTTAGGGGTCCACGAAAAGACCCCAAACTTGGCATGACAAGCTGCAAAGGTAGCAGCCAAACTGCACATAGGAGAAACGAGTCCGCGTCACGGAATTGGGTGGCCTTTAGTCAAAACTCAAGTCTGCGTCGTTGGCAGGTTGTGCACTTCACTGTCTCGAAAATTAATTTGGAAAATTATGCGGGAGCAGCTCCGCTTCGCAGACTTGTTCTTCGACGAAAAGCTGAAATTTTGAATTCAAGTTTGACTTTATTCAAGGGTCAATTTAAGTGAGAGGTTTTTGTGTATTTCATTGGGGGTCTATATATTTATTTTTTATCAATTTCCCACACATTTTACCCACTCAAATGAAATCCCTAAATGAAAAAACCAAAAGCTCTCAGCTCTTTCTAGTTTCTCTCTCTATTCAACCTCCATTGAATGAAGAACGAAGCTTGAAGAAGAAGACCAATTTCTCTAGGGTTTGAGTTGAATTTCGTGTATTAATCTTCATTAAGGTATGGGTTCTTCACTCTTGGGTTTCCTTCCCCCAAGAGGTCCTTTCAAAGTCAATTTCTAAATTACCCAATTCCAAGGTTTTTTCTATTCTAATGGGTTTTCTTCTGAACTTCAAATGATGATAAATTGTGATATCCTATGACTAATTAAGTGTTGATTGTTTGTTAATTGATGTTAATTGATGCAATTTAATGTAGATAATGTCCCTTCCCCAATTCCCCCAAATAGTTGATCTTGCTTCTGAATTATTGGGATTGGATCTATTTCTTGAAGATTTCATGATAAACCCTATTTACCTAACCCTATGTTATGAATAGAAGTTAATTTGAGTAGTGTTGATGCAATTGACTTCATTAATGTGTTAATTACTAGTGAAAGATTATATTACACCCATTGTTGGGCTGAATTGGATATTCGATAGTAAAACCATGGATGATGGATTGTGAAGGAGATTTGGTAAGTCTTGTGATCTCAAGACTTTACTTCAATTATGATTACTTTTGTTTAGTGATGAAGTTATATTGAAGTTTACCTTATGATAAGATTTATTAGGGTTGGTATGATGTTGATTTGAAATGTCTTCATATATGGCTTGTGAGTTGTTGGCTAAGATGTAATGATATATGGTTAGTGATGAATTGCAAATGATCCTTATTATGATATGGAAAAGTAAATGTGCTAACCTCACATGTGTTAATTGTAATGAAAGGACAATACTCATGCAATTCCTGTTGAGTTATGACGATGAATATATAAGTTGTAGACCCTATGACCTAAAACTAAGTTATGATTATTAATGAAATACATTTCAAAAGAGACTCTAGCTTAGCACCAAGTGAGCTTGAAGATGAGGGGTGACGCCTTCCCAAGGAGGGAAGGTAGTGTAACATTCTGGAAAATTACATGTCTAGTGAAAAGCCCAATAAGTCCTTTAGAATGTGTATTGGGGGTACATAGGCACCCAATTCCAAATATTGAAAAATATTGGGCATGGTATAGAAAATTGGCTAAGGGGGTTAGCCAATTTATATATATACCGAAATAAGAAAAATAGATTCCAAGCTTGTTTAGAAATGTACCTGCAATGAAGACCCTAAGTTAAAATAGTGATCACTAATGCAATACTTAAGGTATGAGGCATCAAAGTGTCAAGTCTAGATACCATAGTACATAACCATTTCAAATGATCATGTACAGTAAGCAGTGCCCAAGGACATAGTGAGGATCCTTGGGACAATAAGTAAATATTCTAAATGAGCCATCAAGAATAGTTAGTTAGGAAAGTACAAGCAGCACATGGGAAAGCACATGGGCAACCACATGTGCACGAAACGGCACAGAGGGAGGGGGACCACCCTAACCAATTCGGTTAGGGCGGTTGGGGTGACCATGCGCGTGCGGGTCCAACCGCGTGGGACCAACCCCTCTAACCTACCCTATACACTAACCAACTAACTTAACCACCTAACTAAACTAGGACTAACCAAGAAAGGCCATCCATGGGACCCGACAACCTAGGAATAACTAACTAACTAACTAACCGCCTAAATAACTTAGGGACAACCTAGTACCTAACCTAGGATTGTCCAAAGAGTTGGTTATTGTCCTAACCAATTAGGGGCACTTTAGTAATTACCCTAGGTGACTTAATTAATCAATTTAGCAACTTAATTAATTCATCTAAAAGGCTAAAACCGAACTCACAAAGGGAATTTCCAGATTTGGTTAAGACAAGAAAAAGACAACCTAGTACCCAACCTAGGATTGTCCAAAGAGTTGGTTATTGTCCTATCAACTTAGGGGTACTTTAATAATTACCTTTGATTACTTAATTATTTAATTTATCAACTTAAATTAATAATTTAAAAGGGCAAAAGCGAAATCACAAAGGGAATTTCCCAATTTGGTTAAGACAAGAAAAAGAGAACCTAGTACCTAACCTAGGATGGTCCAAAGAGTTTTTATGGTCCTAACCATCTAGGGGTACTTTAGTAATTACCCTAGACTACTTAATTAATTAATTTAACAACTTAATTAATTAAATTAGTTAGACAAAACCGAAATCCACAAGGAGACACCCCAAAGTCGGTCAAGACAAGAAGTTTCCAAATCCTAATCAATCTAGTAAGGGCATTTATCTAATTTGCTAATTGGTCTACCTTAATTAGGTTATATAATCCAAGTAGAATTAGTTAACATTCAGTTTATAAATCCTTAGACACGTTATTCACTCCAATAAAACGATACAAATAAAGCAAGAGAAAAATGTGAGAACAAGAGGAGTCGCAAACTAAACCGTAGGACGCTAGCAAGGGACGTTTCAAAGGTTTTTCGTGCAAAATTTGTATTGATCTTCGTAGATTTAATTCTAAAACAAGGTATGAGTTTTCTCCCATCGAATCCTTTATCCAAGAGGCTTTCAAACGTTTTTACTTCATGATAATCGAAACTAGGGTTGTTCCCAAAGAATCGCATCTTCATCTCCCTAGTTCTTCCGATTTCCGATTCTTGTAGTATAGTAGTATTATTCTCGATGCATTGATGGTTGTATGTGGTGTTAAATGATCTTATATGTGTGTTTAAGTGATTTAAATGTCGAGTGAAATACACGTGATTAGATCTGCATGCTAGGGTGTTATTTACATAAATGTTAATTGTTATAATGCCTAATTGTGCTTCGAGAATGTGAACTGTTATGAGTATTCGTTGAATTGTTGATGCGTTTATCATATGTGAAAAGTTAGCTTGTCTAAAATTTTAAATTACTATAATGTATTCATGAATTGGTTGAATTAGTAAGTGATAATGTTATGACAAGTAAGAGGTCAAATTCTGAATGATGTCAACAAATTGGCTAACGAATCTATATATAAATATAGTACTCCAAAAAGTCATTCTAATCTCAATTCAATATCTCATAACATAGGGTATGCCAATCAATGGGTCAAGTCCAAACATACCCTATCCACACAACTTGTGAACGCCATAAAATCTTACCAATAAACAATAACAATCATAAAGAATGATATAAGGTTAGTAAGTGACGTGAACATGTTAAGGTAAGTAAAGAGATAACTAAGAGTTAAGTTATAAGATTGACCTAATATAGAGTGTTAGAATAAGTGAGACGAGTCTCAAGAACACTTAATCATTACGTCAATAATACTCAAAAAGAGGCTGCTAGAGCCCGTGAGACAAGTCTCACTCGCACCATAATGATAAAGTAAAGTTTCAAGATCATAATCATCAAGTAAAGATAGGGATTACCAGTCATCCATAGAGTAAGTAAACCTCATAACTAGAAGCAAGCTTCCATAATGTAATGAGTCAACTCTAAAAGATAAGAAGATAAAATCTGAGCTTAGCACCAATAGACTAGCTATGAGCGAGTGGTAAGCGCTTCTAAGTCTCATGAGACGAGATCGCCAAGGTCTCAGTATGTCTCCTAGTATTAGAACTATGTTGTCAACAAATGAGTACCTATCTAGTGGAGTCCACCCACTAAACATGCTAGCAAGTTAGGTAATCATCTTGTTCGGTGATTCCACCTATTTTTGGTGTGGTTGAGACACCAGATTTCATGTCTAGCTAACATGATCTATGTCAGTTATAGCTCAGTAAAAGCATTCGGTTCACTATTGCCGTGAAGCCCCCTTTACGATGTGGGGGAAAACATCGACCGATTTACCTTAGCCGGTGAATCCCCTTTTTGGTGTGTGGAAGACACAGAGATTGGTCCACTTTAATCGGTGAAATACTCCTTTTCGGTGTGGGGGAGACATGTGATTTCATGTAGCTCACATGATCTAATTTCGTCAATGCGAAGAGAATTCTTTAAGAGAGTAAGAAAGAATAAGTAGCAAGTTCAAGTGAACAATCGAGCAAGGGAGTAGAATCATAAGTTCATAGTGAACTAAGTAAAGTAAGAGCTTAATAAACATTAATCTTTAGTGTTTGATAGACATGACAAGTTGGGGGTAGCCAATAATGGAGCATGGATTATGTCCCAAGAACTTTATATTATGAAATAATGAAATAAGGGGTGTAGCCAATAAAACTTGGCATATTAATGCAATTGTACCCAAAAAGAAGAAGAATGAAAAATCTAACTCATAAGTAGGGTAGCAAATCGTTTCATTAGTCTTGTGAATTACTTACTCGATTCATTGTAGGTATGGGACTACAATGAATCATTGCACTTGTAAGTGAAACATAAGATCAAAGGAGATCATTGAACTACACAACAAGAAGATAGAAAAGAATGAAAAATAATCTAAGAGTAGAGATGGCCACTCACGCCCTAAGTATCAAAAATATCAATGTGTGTTTAAGTTATTCTAAAATTATGTTCATTATTTCAAGGTCTTATGTTCATATAGAAAATGAGTTGTGTGCCTTAATTGCATAAGAATGTGTCATATTTACATCATAACGCAAAGTTAACGTTTTAAGTGAACCGTAACGTGATTACAGTAACATTGACACTTTGTTTCGGAAAGAGCATTCCTTGTTCATGCATTGTACCTTATGTGTTTTGTGAATTTACCCATACTTAGTACAAGTGTGTGCTAACCCCATATATTTTTACTATTTTTTATAGACGCAGGTTCTCAAAAAGATTGAAGTTCGACGAAGCGGTTTGGAATAGCGATCTCCAGACTTTTGTAGGTCCTCTTGAGTTCGAGGATACTACATTTATTATTATAGCTTAGTACATTAGACATATCTAGTGGAGTTCGTCCCTAGTGTTTCAATTCAACCATTTATTCAAACATTGTAATAAGGCCGATTGGCAAACTATTATTATTATGATTCATCGTTTCGTTTGTTTAATCTTTAATAGATAGTTGTTGAGTTTGAGCTATTAGAATATCACTCTTATACAATACTATATGAAGTCTATGTATACTTCTCTAAGTATTAAAAAGTTTTAAATTTTCCGCGAATTTAATTGTATGATTGTGATGAAAGCTAAGAAGTGGCTTGTCTGCGACCTCTGAGAGGTTAACGATGCCTGTCGCGGTTCGGATTCTAGAATCCGGGTCGTGACAAACTTGGTATCAGAGCATGAGGTTAAATTACCTAGGATCTAAATCTCAACACAACCATGTTGCGTAGTTTCTAACTTATGGTTGTGAAGTGCACCACAATCATGATTTAAAGACTTTGTGATGATTAGGAATCTTCCCTTCTTCTACTCTTTATCATGCTATCTAGAGCTTTGACACTTTGTGTCATTGTAAGTATCTAACTTCCTTCTTGTGTGAACGTGTAGAAGAATACACACAAGAATTAAGATCGCCAAGTGAAACGGTTGAGGAACAAGGAGGTTGCCGCCGTAAAGGTGTTAAGGAAGAACCACCTTGTGAGGGGCAACATGGAAGTCGAGGCCAATAGGAGATTCCGTTACCCTCACATATTCAGTCTTAAAGTTAGATATACTCTTATTAAGTCCGATTCCATTAAAACAACTCTAAATCTTAGTGCATTAGGCGGTTTTTGGTTTTCTAAGTGCATAACTGTGTGTTTTATACTTGCACTATATGAGTTCATATGAGTTCATGCTTGCTTTCATGTTGCTATTTTTGTATAGCTTATTACGTAATTATGTGTTGCATGAGTGTGATGTGCATTAAGTTAAAGTAGGATTGAGAAGTAAGTTCCTCGATCTTAAATAAGAAGTTTAAGATAAGCTTAGAGTATGTACATCACTAAGAGTAAGTCGGGGATCAGACATTCACAAATATAGAGTTTTAGTATGCTTAAGTGATTTCCGAAAATTTCCCTCTCTTGTTTCAAGCGATAAGTAGTGTCATTCGGGGACGAATGTTCCTAAGGGGGGGATAATGTAACATTCCGGAAAATTACATGTCTAATGAAGAGCCCAGTAAGTCCTTTAGAATGCGTATTGGGGGTACATAGGCACCCAATGCCCAATATTGAGAAATATTGGGCATGGTATAGAAAATTGGCTAAGGGCGTTAGCCAATTTCTATATATACCCAAATAAGCAAAATATATTCCAAGCTTGTTTAGAAATGTACCTGCAATGAAGACCCTAAACTAAAATGGTGATCGCTAATGCAATACTTAAGGTATGAGGCATGCAAGTGTCAAGCCTAGATACCATAGTACATAACCATTTAAAATGATAATATAGAGTAAGCAGTGCCCAAGGACATAGTGAGGATCCTTGGGACAATAAGTAAATATTCTAAATGAGCCATCAAGAAAAGTTAGTTAGGAAAGTACAAGCAGCACATGGGCAAGCACATGGGCAAGCACATGTACAAGAAATGGCCAATAGGGAGGGGGACCACCCTAAACAATTCGGTTAGGGCGGTTGGGGGGACCATGCGCGTGAGGGTCCAACCACGTGGGACAAGCCCCTCTAACCTACCATATACCCTAACCAACTAACTTAACAACCTAACTAACCTAGGACTAACAAAGAACGGCCAACAATGAAACCCGACAACCTAGGGCAAACTAACTAACTAACTTAGGGTTAACCTAGTACCTAACCTAGGATTGTCCAAAGAGTTGGTTATTGTCCTAACCACTTAGGGGCACTTTAATAATTACCCTAGGTGACTTAATTAATTAATTTAACAACTTAATTAATTAATCAAAAAGGCTAAAATCGAAATCACAAAGGGATTTTTCAGATTTGGTTAAGAGAAGAAAAAGATAACCTAGTAGCCAACCTAGGATTGTCCAAAGAGTTCGTTATTGTCCTAACAACTTAGGGGTACTTTAGTAATTACCCTTTGTTACTTAATTAATTAATTTAGCAACTTAATTAATTAATTTAAACGGCCAAAACCAAAATCACAAAGGCAATTTCCAGATTTAATTAAGACAAGAAGTTTCCAAATCCTAATCAATCTAGGAAGGGCGTTTATGTAATTAGCTAATTGGTCTACCTTAATTAGGTTATATAATCCAAGTAGAATTGGTTAACATTCAGTATATAAAGCCTTAGACACGTTATTCACTCCAATTAAATGTTACAAATAAATCAAGTGAAAAACATGAGAACAATAGTAGTCGCAAACTAAACCCTAGGACGCTAGCAAGGGATGTTTCAAAGGTTTTTCGTGCAAAATTCGTATTGATTTTCGTAGATTTAATTCTACAGCAAGGTATTGGTTTTCTCTCATGGATTCCTTTCTCCAAGAGGCTTTTCAAACGTTTTTACTTCATGAAAATAAAATCTAGGGTTGTTCCCAAAGAATCGCTTGTTCATCTCCCTAGTTCTTCCGATTTCCGATTCTTGTAGTATAGTAGAGTTATTCTCGATGCATTGCTGGTTGTAGGTGGGTCTAAGGGAATTTCAAGACAACAACAACAATTTCTCATCATTATACACATAATCAACCCCAAATAACCATAATTTATCATAATAAGTCCATAAAATTTGTTTTAGAAGAAGACCCATGTGTAAGACTAAAACCCTAAATTTTTGGGGAACTTTTGAAAGTTTAGTTGAAAGGACCTCTTGGGGAATGGATTCCCAAGAGTAAAAAAGCAACCATACCTTGATAATACTTAAGTATTTTTGGATGAAAGTAAAGTTCTTGAAACCTACTTGAAGCTTTGAACCTTCTTCAATGGAGTCACTACAACATTTTAGGCCTACGGCCACACTAAATCTGAGCAACGCTTGTAAAGTGTTGCCTAAAATAATTTTGGAAACGCTTTTAAAGTGTAGCCTAAGATGTTTACTTTAGGCATTGATAATATTGGCAACACTTGTAAAGTTCACCCTTTAATGGTATAGGCTACACTTTATAAGTGTTGTCATAGTGTGAAATAAATGGCAACAACTATTTACATATATGGCCACACTTTTAAAGTGTACTATTTTTATAATTGAAAAAACAACACCTTAAAAGTGTGGCCTAAAACTTTTCACTAAAATATCATATTCCCTCCAACATTTTCAACTCTCCCTCCCATTTTTATTGGTCAAAAAAAATAATTAATAAAATATTAATAAAATAAATTTCTCTTTCTCCCTCACGCTTTACTCTTTCTCTCTCACTTTTCCTCTTTCCTATCTCCAAAACGTTCTCTAGCTCCAGAATGCTAGCTCCATAACTCCATAACTCCATAACTCAAATTTCATAACTCGAATAACTGAAGACCTGAGCTGAAGACCTGAAGAACTGATGAAGTGAGCTCCATAACTTGAATTTCATCAAGTCGAATTTCTCAAAGAGATGAAGAGCTGAAGATACATAGGTGGGGAGGAAAGAAATGAAGAGTGGAAGCTGAAGAACTCAAGTGCTGAGATTCCTTTTCATTCTCTAGTAATCTGTACAACCGATTTGTGAAGGTAAGAACTGATTCTCTAGTAATCTGTAGATCTGCAAATAGTAAATTGGTTGAATTTTCGTTTTGTGTTTAGAAGAAATTGATTACTTTTGGGGTTCTTACAGCTGAAATTTCAAAGTAGGGATAGAAAGTGTCAAAAATCTGTAGTCAAGCGTAGTTAGTAGGTTTCTTGCCTAAATTTGTGCTTGCAAGGAGGAAAATGTCGGTGGGTTTTGTGATTTATTTTTTTTGGTTTTTTTTTTCTGTCTTGGAATTCCATGAAAATATACAGATTCTAATGTTGAACCTGGACATTTTCTTTACACTGCAAAAACGGGGCCTCATAGTTTAAAACAATGAACAATAACTCAAGGCTGCTAAGCCACTGAGAGGGAGCTAATAAAAAGTAAAAGTACAGTTAACTAAAAGTCGCTTCGATTTGGGGGAAGCATCTCGTTGTGAGTTTGACTTTCGTTCAAATCATGTCTGTATTTTCTGCTCGTTTATCTGTATTTTCTGCTAATGAGAATGATCCAGGTTTCTTCTAAGATGCATTAGTTCATTTATATCCTTAAATTGATCATGAGTTTGGTGAACTATGTGGCAGCTAGTATTCATTTCGATGCAAATTTTGGAGTTATTACTTGTTAGTTTGGGAGATTGATTGAGTCAATGCATACCTTCAAGATAAATTAATATGCTTTGATTCAAATCGTTTTAACATTTTTTAAGTTGTGAATGTATCTGCAATATCATTTGATTTCTCCACTGCAATATCGTCAAAGGGGTTTAAATATAAGCATAAATCTTGGCTATTTCCTTTTTTTTCTGGAGTCACTGCCTCAACACAATAGATGTGTCTAATATCTGTTCTCGAGTTGCGAGTTTCAACTCATGATTTATGATAATAATGATTCATAGTTATTCTCTTAATCCAGAACATATCTTCATATTTCAGATGTTTTAGATTTCTGTCCATATTTGCTTCTAAGTGAGTAAGTTTGTAACAGTTTAAATTTCAATAGATCCATTTCCAACATGCTTCAATCTTTTTATATTTCCGCCTTGTTTTGGTTTTGGATAGCATTCCATTATTTATTTTCTTCTTGGAACCTGGAAGCTGATGGGATTCTTTGGTTTATAATGCTAATCATTTGTAATACTCATCGATAGTACAATAAGTATCCAATTTGTTTATACTACTAGGATTAAGTAGCTACAACAATCTGCTATAAATCTGCATATTCGTAATCTGTTATACATTTGTTAATCTACAAATGTGTAATATGTAAATCTGCAAATTCGCAAATCTGCAGATCTGCAGATCTATGTTGCAACTTACAACTCTGTTGTGGTATCATGTTGTGGTATATATAGTGGAAAGATGTCATATGATTTAGGCTTTATTGATTTCTGGAGTTTCATTTGGGTAAAGGTGACATTCATTTGTTGATTTTGTAATGAGTGATTCTCACATAGTTCTTAAATGTTGAATTTTTATTTTATCATGATGCATAACTTATATCATTGGTTCTTGTTATTTTACGAGGATCAACATGTGTTCCTCTGATATAATGTCTATTTTGTTAATTGTTAAATTTCTTAATTTGGTGTTCTTTCTTGATGGAACAGATTTGCTTACTAGAGGAATAGATAATTCAAGCAGTTAACGTTGTTATCAATTCTGATTTCCCTAAGAAGTCAGAAACGTATTTGCACAGGGTATGCATAACAAATCTTTTTTCTTGCTTATTGACTTATATATTGTTTTTGCTATTTCATCATTGTTAATTTGTTTTGCAGGTTGGACGATCAGGGAGATGTGTGAAGCTTGGTTTAGCTGTTAGCCTGGTTACTTTTGAGGATCACTTCACTTTGTATGTATTAATTATGTTCATTTCTTTTATACTAGATCATTAAGCTCTATGTGTTGATTTCTGCTACTACTGATTGTATCTATCTGATTGTGAGGTATAGAATTGAACAAGAACTAGGAACAGAGATCAAGAAAATCCATTCACAGATAGATCAAGCTATATATAGAGTCTTCTCTGTTAGCTCCCCTTATTTTTCTGAATGATTTTTTGATGAAGTAAATTGAGTTGTCTGGTAGTCCTGGCAGGTTCTCATTATAGGGTGAGTCATGGCAGTTAACTACAGTAGATAATAAAACTTATAAGAACACGCTCCATATGCCAGTTGCTACTTAACAGTACAAAAATAGATGCCTACCACTCTCCAACATTGTCAGATGGCACATATAACATTCATCAATGCATGTTTTTCCTAATGTAAAATGCACTAAATTTTAGACTTAAAAGCTAGTTCAACTTGCTTGCTTTAGATCGTTTTAATGGTTTTCTTCCTTTTTTAGATTTTGGAAGTCTACATAACAGTTGAAGTAAAATTAATGAACTCTTTAAAATCAGGTTTCAAGTAGACCTTATCATAGGATTCTGTTAAGCGTTGAACACTTCAAGATTCTTGAAAATTTCCATATTCTTGATTAGTTCATTAAATTTTGTCTATCCTATTAATTCACTTTATTTCTTAATTCTTTTTATCCGATTCATTTTACTTATTTTTCCTTAGAAGCATAATCAACATTCAAAAACATTGGTGGAGGATTCAAGGTTTGATTTGGCATAACACAAGCATCATGACTACGTAAGAAACTATTATCATCTCATAACGCCTGATTTTGGTAACTTAATCATGAATTTAATAATTGTTATTGAAATATCAAATATTGATATCTTCTTATAGGAATTCAAATATCCCACCCAAGGATTGGATGAATTTAGCAAGGTATAGCAAACCCTATATTGATGGTGTGGAATTATTCCTAGATTTTGCTTACTCTTATGGAGATCCTCACGGAGAGGAAATTCAGTGTCCATGTGCAAAATGTTGTAATATTCGTTGGACTCGAAGGAATGTAGTGTATGATCATCTAATATGCTATGTATTTGTTAAAGGTTATACTAGATGGATCAATCACTGAGAATGGGATATCAAGTTGAATGTTGAAGATGATATGGATTGCTCGCGTGATGATGTTGATGGATTGTTGAATGATCAATTTAGAGATGTTGCACAGGCAGAAGGAGCTCATAATGGTCCAAATGAAGATGCCAAGAAATACTATAACTTAGTTGAAGAGACAAGCCAAGAATTATATCCTGGTTGTACAGGATTCTCTAAATTATCATTCACACTTCGTTTATATTTGTTGAAGTGTCTACACGAATGGAGCAATGAATCATTCACTTCTCTTTTAGAGTTATTAAAAGAGGTGATGCCTGAGTTGAACATTCCTCCCTCTTACAATAAAACCAAGTCTATGGTCAAGAATCTCGGCCTTGATTATGAGAAAATTGATGCATGTCCAAATGATTGCATGTTGTTTAGGAATCATCATAAGGATGATGAATTTTTGCATACTTGAGGAGCTTCACGGTATATTAAAAATCCTGAAGTTGATGGTGAGGTTGAGTCTTCTAAATAATCACATCGAGTTTCAGCAAAGACTTTGAGACACTTTCCATTAATTCCTAGATTGAAAATGTTATTTATGTGCTCAAAGACGGCAGATTCTTTGAGGTGGCATGACGAGGAGCATTCAAAAGATGGAAAGTTAAGGCATCCCGCTGATGGTCAAGCATGGATTGATTTTGATAGGTTGCATCCAGATTTTGCACTAAATTATCGCATGTGATACTTGGATTAACAAGTGATGGGTTTAATCCATTTCGAACCATGAGTATATCTCATAGCACATGGCCAATTATGTTGATGACGTATAATTTGCCGCATTGGATGTGCATGAACTCTGAATATTCTATACTTTCTTTACTTATTCCTGGGCCACGATCACATGGAAATGACATTGATATTTACTTACAGCCACTGATAGATGAGTTAAAACTGTTGTGGAATTCTAGGGTTGAAACA
Source organism: Solanum lycopersicoides (assembly GCA_022817965.1). Lineage (NCBI taxonomy): Eukaryota > Viridiplantae > Streptophyta > Magnoliopsida > Solanales > Solanaceae > Solanum > Solanum lycopersicoides. Next base: position 94,388 of record JAJJBR010001919.1, read on the forward strand.
TATGATGCTTCAAGAAATCAAACTTTTCAAATGCGAGCAGCTCTTATGTGGACAATCAGTGACTTTCCTACATATAGTATGTTGTCTGGATGGAGTACAAAAGGAAAGTTTGCTTGCCCTTGTTGTAACTATAACACTAATTCTCACTATCTTATGCATAGTCGGAAAATGTGTTATATGGATCATCGTGTTTTTCTACCCATAGATCATCCATGGAGATTTAACAAAAGATCTTTCAATGGAAAAACTGAATTCAGGCCTCCTCCACCTTTATTAAAGGGAACTGATGTACTTAATAACTTACAAGAATTTGAAAATGTGTTTGGAAAGAAGAGAAAGAGATCAAATGATGGCCCATGGAATATAACAAGCTAAAGCAAAAACATGACAATGAAATCACTTCTATAAAAGAAGAAATGAATGAAATGAGATAAGAAATAAGAGAAGAAATGAGACAAGAAATGCGACATTTTTTTAGTCAATTGCTTCAAAACAACCCTGGATTTAATGTTCTAGGTATGCGAGGGTGTGTTGTATCTAACATTGCTTCACCTATTGATGCGGGTAGTGCACAAGCTGTTAAAGGGCAAAATCCTCTACAATCTTCCGGGTCAACTCATGATCCGATTCTTCAAAAGGTATTTAGTACTTTTTCAAATTAGTCCTCTCAGTTTCTCGGAAAGTCTTCTTTTTTGTAATTGGCTTATTGATGCAGTTAATTTGCAAGCTTTCTAACTTCATGTTTGAGTCATTCAAAGTAGCTTTAGTGTTTGGATGACTGATCTGGAATTTATATTGAGAAACCTTTGAATTTTGATTTCTCTATCCACAAGCCTAAGTTCATTCCGGTCCTTGAATCTACAGTCTGTACAACTCATAACAGTTTCCTTATACTTGGCTATTTTCCCACAAGGAATCATATTTTATGTTGTAAATATGTTCTAGTCTGACAGGGATCCTCCAATGATGTTAAATCCGCGTCGAAGTAGAAAAAGAGGTCTTTCCACAAATCCAGGTTGCAGAGGTATGTGATTAGTTGAATTCTATCAAGTTATATCCCAGTGAATTAGGTGATTCTTATAAACTAAATTGAGCTAAGGTTTTGCTTCTCTTGTTTCAATGTTCATCTTGCTTGTTTCTTATGGTTGGAGTCTAGTTTTTGTTATGTGAGATTTAGCTTACAATTTTTATTCAAAATAGTTTTCTAATGTGATACATATGTATATAGCTGAATAATCAATGAGTGATGAGCCTTCAATATAAACCAGCAGCAATTTGAAATCTGCAATCTGCATATTTGATGTTTTCTGTAACTGCTGCTGCAATATGTAGATTTGTTGTTAATGTTTAATTTGTTGTCGTCTTGATTCTGGAAATTCCCATGTTTGTGGAATTGTTAATGGAACTAATAGGCTTCAATGTTGCCAGTGGCATGAATTTAGTTCATCAAATAACAGTACTTTGATAACTTCAAATCTTGTTATTGGAGAAGATTTTGTTTGTGGGTTATTGCCATTGAGACAAATTCAATGTCTAGGAAGCTTTAGAAATGTTACTGATGCTGTTCCTTTAGGTAATATTAGTGAAATTGCAGCTGGTTCTCAATATGCTTGTGCCATCTCCATGAATGGTAGTTTGGATTGTTGGGGAAATATGGTAGGACAAAATCCTGTTGACCAATTCAAATCTCTATTTTTAGGTTATAATGGGGGTTGTGGTTTGAAGGTTGATAGGAAAGTTGTTTTAAGTGATAATAGGGGTTGTGGTTTCAACAAGATTTAGTCTTTGCAGTTTCCACACACCAAAGAGTTTCACAGAAACTAGCAATAAAAGAAGAACATTTTTGGCTCGTAAAACACATTCTAGATTCTACAATGAACATGTATGATATAACAGAATTAGACACAAAACTATGAAATATTACCAGAAGTGAGCCTTCTGGGGCTTTTGCCAATTAGCAGCCATGGTTAGCAGCCATGATTGTAAAAGCTTAGCAGCCATGGTTCTACTTGTATTCCTCTCCTCTTCAACTACACAACCTATAAAATCAAATCTTCTTTAAACTATTACTCACTTTTTTTCATAGGCCAATCAATGTATTATCACTCATTTCTCTAGATAGTCAAAAGTCAATATATATTCACAATCACAGCTGGAGTCAGTTCCTCACCACACAAAACAAAGAAGAATCTGGAAAACCTCTCTTAGGCACCATTACCACTAATGCTAGGGATTAGAACCCTGAATTCAGACTGATGAAACAATACAAATCATCTCCACTAGCATTCTTTATACATGTCAAAATCATTCAGTTTGCATCATTTAGCAACACCCCCAAAAACCAAGATTTGATTTTTACAGCAAAAAATCAAGGTAATGAACTTGGTTTCTCCAGTACTTCATCAAAATGAACAAAATTTCTTGTTTTAATCAATCTCTTACTAATGAAAACAAGAACAAAGTAACACCCCCCACAAGAACAAATAAGGTTCTTGATTCAAAATCATTCAGTTTGCATCATTTAGCAACACCCCCAAAAACCAAGATTTGATTTTTACAGCAAAAAATCAAGGTAATGAACTTGGTTTCTCCAGTACTTCATCAAAATGAACAAAATTTCTTGTTTTAATCAATCTCTTACTAATGAAAACAAGAACAAAGTAACACCCCCCACAAGAACAAATAAGGTTCTTGATTTGGTAACATCAAATTGGGAAAATCACAAAGTAGCTTTCAGTTGCCAGGAAAGTGAATAATATGAGTGCATTAGTGCAAAAAATGTAAAGGGTGTATCAGTGTATATCCATAGGTAAATGTTTGAAATGTTGTTTTGTTGGAGAAAGAAGAAAAAGAGGAACAGAGATTGAAACATGTAGTAGTATTAGAGAGAGAGAGAAACTAAAAGAGGTACATGTGGTTGCCAATGAGTTGATAGTGAGGGAGGAGTTGGCAAGAAATATTAAAGTACTATAATCGAGATTGATACTAATAGCATAGCTAATATACTAGTTTTAGCCTTTAGTATATTAGTATTTGCATATTTTGATGTAGGCATCTACTTTGAACATCAAAAGACAAGTAGGCATCTACTTTGAACATCAAAAGCTGCAATCTATTTTTTTGTAACTGTTGGACTTCTTGCCTCTCTATATTGTTGTAATCTGAACTTCTTACCTCTTCAATATAACCGCCAATATCTTATTTGTGTAGTAAAATGGAGGTGATCAAATTTGAAGTGGATGATGAAGAGTTAATGAACTATTGTAAAAGTTTGAATACATTATATTTGATTTTGTGAAATATATTCATTGCTAGAATATATTGAACTATTGTAGTACTTTTTGAACTATTGTGTACACATTTAGAATATTGATGAATAAGTATGGGTATGTACACAACACATACTATATCTTTTGAAGTTTATGGGAAATCTATAAAATTGAATTACTTATTAGCGCTAGAGATTTTTATTGCAATATAATATGGATATTTTAATTAGAAATTGTGGTATAGGACTGTAAATTGTGGCAAGGAAAACACTTCAAAGTGTTGTCATACATTAGATAGAAAAGGCAACACTTGATAAATGTGGTCAATATGGTAGCAAAGGCCACGCTTGAAAGTGNGCTTGGATGGTGTGATGGCATTGTTGATGAAGACAAACAAATGCCTTGCCTATACATTTAGGTTTTATGTAGTCCCTTAACTAACTAAATTAAACATCCTTTAAAGCTAAATTAAAAACCTAAATAACTAACTAATTAAACCACTCATTAATAATTTGGAGAGTCAAAATAAACCCTAACATACGAGACACCGACCTACGGTCCGTAGGTCCATCGGTGGCCTCGTACTACACAGGCGTCGTTTGGATCAAAGACTAGTCTTTTGGACCAGTTTGGAGAATTTTCTAAGTTTCAACCCTTCGAAGCCATCGACAGTTCGTCGATCAAACGATGACTCGTCGTTTAACTCGTAGGTGTGCACTGTCAGGATTGACAGTTTTTGGTCAAATGCAAAGGTTCTCCATCTTTGGAAAGTCATACCCGAGGGTTTCGACCCTAAAAAAACTTTAACACATGTTTAAAACCTTTCTACCAAATATGATTATTTCAAACTTTTAAAACCCCATGAAACATGTCAAGGCACACTAGTGCACATTTCACAATTCACAGGATGTCATGGACGTTTCTTGATGTTTTGACTCTAAAACATCCTAAATGTTTCAAATACATTATGTAAGGCCTATGAACAGTGTTACACGTATAAGTTCATCATGTGAGTCTGTAGATTAAATCATGAACTTCCGGAATGTTACATTATTTCCACATTAGGAACATTACTTCCCGATGACACTAAAAAAAAAACTATAGGGAGAGGATGACTCAAGACTAGCAACCCAACAAACAAAAAAATTAATTATTATGAGACACATCCCATATAAGTAATTCACAACTCAAATCAACATACCAACATGGCATTTTCACATAGCAACTCAAATCATAATTTAACCACATAGAAGAGCTCAACATCACAACATGAGGAACTACCTTCTTAATATCAACATGAGCTCAATATGATCATCATTTAACTTATGTCAACCTTCTTTCAAAACACATTAACATGCTCAATACTACTTCATGAAGGCAACAATACACAAAACACAATTAAGTGCAAGTTAAACAAAAGAAAATATTCATAAGAAAACTTATTTCAACATGAACCCTTACCATAAATATGCACATTTTAGCAAAGCAAGACAAATTCAAATTAACTCCTCATTTTAAAGAGAATTATTACTAAGCTCATCTTTGGCTAGAATTAGGAAAAAGATGAGGATAATGGGACTTCATGTCGGCCTTGACCTCCCATGTTGCTCCCTAAACAATTGTGTTTCTCCATAGAAATTTTACGGAGGCCAGCTCATTGTTCCTCAACTTTTTGACTTGGCGATCTAGGATTTCCACTCGAACCTCTTCATAGGAAAGGCTCTCATCCACACCTAACCCTTCAATAGGAAGAATGGATACGGGATCAGCAATACACTTTTTTAGCATGGAGACATGAAATACCGGATGAACCAAAACTAGTTCACTAAGTAATTTAAACTAATATGCTACATTTCAGACCCGTTGTAAAACCTCATAGGACCCATATACCGGGGACTTAACTTCACATTTTTTGAAAAATCTCATCACCCTATTCATGGGTTAAATCTTCAATTACACCATATCACCTACTTCGAATTCAAGATCTCTTCTTCTATTGTCCGCATAGGATTTTTGCCATCTATAGGCTGTTTTCAACCTATCTCTTATCACTCTAACCTTCTCCAAAGAGTCATAGATTATTTTGGGATCAAGCATTGAAGACTCACAAATCTCAAACCACCCAACCGGAGACCTAAATATTCTACCATAGAGTGCTTCAAAAGGTGCCATGGAAATACTCGAATGGTAGCTATTAATATAGGAGAACTCAATCAACGGTAGTTGATTTTCGCAATTCCCTTTAAAATATATCACACAAGCTCTTAACATGTCTTCTAGGTTATGAATAGTATGCTACGCTTGACTATCCATTTGGGGATGAAAAGCGGTGCCAAGATTCACTTGAGTACCCAACCCTTTTTGAAAAGACCTCCAAAAACGAGAAGTGAATTGAGCACCTCAATCCAATATAATAGAAAAAGGTATCCCATGAATACTCACAATCTCATAATGTATTCTTGCATAATCCTCCACCAAATACGTAGACTTGACGGAGAAAAAGTGAGCAGATTTTGTCAATCTATCAACTATAACACAAATTGAGTCATTTTGCCAATGGGTTCGACGCAACCCAACAACAAAATCCATATTAAGTAGGAACTTCCATTGTTTGAGTCAAACTACTCGTCTTTAGAAACTCGTCTTTACATTTTTGGCAATTTGGAGACTTAACTACAATCTCTGCTATTACCCTTTTTAAGAAACCCCACCAATATAGCTCTCTAAGGTCATGATATATTATGGTGGCACCCGGATGAATAAAATATTGGGAACCATGAGCTTTTTCTAAAACTTTTCCCCTCAAATCATCAATATCTGGTACACACAATCTACCTTGGTACCTAAGCACACAATCCCCCTAGGAGAATGACTCATTGAACTTGCTAAACACCGATTTCTTAAACTTCATTAATTGTTGATCAGGATGTTGCTTAGACTTCACCTCAACCACTAAAGATGACTCGGAGTTATTATGAACCATAAAACCACCATTTGGGGCATCTTCCGACTGAATACCCAATCGAGCCAACGAATGAACATCTTTCACTAGGTCTTTCTTACATAATTCTACATGAGTGTTACAACCCAAAGTAACCCCTAGACGTAACCAGCGTCGTCATCCTCTAAGAGGACTAATACTATCCCTTAGAATACATCATAGCACATCATAGATAAAAATGCAGAAGAATTTAAACTTCTCGCATATTATACATAGAGTGTACTTAGACTTCTCGCATATAATACATTGAGTTAATTAGTCTCTTCTAGACCCCTATGTGAACCTCATACAAGATCACATTAGTCTCTTATTGACCCATATGTGAACATCTTATCATAATAGCTCATAGGAATTCATGAGTGAGAACTATCCGTTCACTTTAGAAACCACATAAAAGTGAGTGAACCTCTCACTCAACACTTTAGTATAATCATGAAAAACTACTTTCAATCATATAACAATCATACCATAAAATACTTGCATAATTCATAACCAATTTAATAGTCTAGGGTTAAGGATGAGTAATACTTAGCATCAATATCACATTCACGCATTAGACATAGGAACATTACTATCTAAGTAACTCATACTTCATAATGAATCCAAGAACAACCAATCAACATACCTCATAGCCCCTTTCAAGAACCTTCATACTTCCATTACCAAGAATACATTACCAATACATAAACAAGGTAAGTTCAAGAAGCAATTGCATAATTAACAACAATGTAGTCAATCCACATATTCATAATCTTCATAATTCACCATATCAATTCAACATTTTCATGAAATTGGGGAAGGACATGGGTGTAGGGAAAAATCATAGGAAATCATCAATTAACCATCAATATATGCTTAAACAACATTAATTCAGCACAACTCATTATAATTGATTCGTAATTTTATTTTTCAAAGATAACCCATGTGTGGAGAAAAACACTAGTTTTGGGGGATTTAGAAATAATCTTTTTGAAAGACCTCTTGGGGAAAACAATCCGAAAAGTAAAAGAAAACATACCTCAGTGATGATAAAGTCACGAAATTGGCTTGTAAACTTGAGAACTTAACCTTCTTGGAGCTCTAATGGTCTTCAATGGAGGTTTGAAGAAAGAGAGAATTTGACAGAGATGAGAGTGATTTTTTATTTCAACTTTGGGGATTTTATTTGGGTGTTAAGAATGACTTAAAACTTACCCTAAAACCCTATATAGTCCTCCCTTAAATTACCCAAAAGACCCCTCATTTAATTAGGTCTTTTTGTGAAGTCAAATTGTCTTTAAAATGACGCAAAAGGATCTGGGAAGTTGTTGCAGGTTGCGGGGGTAATTTCACATATATATTCGAATATACGGTTTTAGGCACTGGACCTCGTGGAGGCCCACATCGCGAGGCAAATTTTCCCCTTCCTTTTGCTGGCTGCGCGACGCGCAAGGACCTCCATATCTTGGCAAGCAGCCTTCTCGCCAAATTTCAGGTCTTCCTCAAGTACCCTTCAGCTGGTCCTTGGGAGTCATGACTGGACGTTTGGACCCTATATACTAGATTTTACCTATTTCAAGTGTTTGTATAAGTTTTAGACTTAATATGACACTCCCAAACCTTCACCAAACATAGAGATGTCTACTAGTTTGATTTTGATAGTTTCCGGACGTCAAGGTTTTTCTTTAAAGTTTTGGCTCTAATAATTCACCAAAAAGTTATTTACACTGATTTATGTCTTAAATCATCATTATCTAACATATGAGGCTCTAGTATAGGTCATGGAAATTCCGAGGTGTGTCAATGAGACACACTACTCATGGTCATACGGCTTAGAGCATCTGCAACCATATTGGCCTTGCCGGGGTGGTAGAGAACACTCATGTCGTAATCATTCAATAATTCCAACCATATTATCTATCGGAGATTTAACTCCTTTTGAGTGATCACATATTGAAGACTCTTATGGTCGTAATACACATCCACATGAACACCATACAAATAATGCCTCCATATTTTCAAAGCAAACACTATGGACGCTAATTAAAGATCGTGAGCTTTATAATTCTTATCATTCACCTTGAATTGTCTAGAGGAATAGGCGATTAACTTCCCACATTGCATAAGTAAGCAACCCAAACCCATTTGGGATGAATCACAATATACCACGAAACCCTTGGTACCCTCCGGTAAAGTCAACCCCGAAGCGGAGGTAAGCCTATCTTTTAAAATTTGAAGGATTATTTCGTATGCCTCCGACCACTCAAATTTAACACTCTTTTGGTCAAGGTAGTCAAAACAGAAGCAATGGATGCAAACCCATCCTCAAACCTCCGATAGTACCCGTCTAAAGTCAAGAAACTTCTAATGTCAGTTGGAGTCAGTGGTCTAGGCCAATTCTTAACCGCCTCGGTTTTCTTTGGATCGACCTTTATGCCCTTACTTTTGATAATATGACCAAGAAATGCCACCGATATCAACCAAGAGTCACATTTACTATCCTTGGCAAATAGTTGGTGTTCCTTAAGGAATTGTAATACCAACCTCAAATGGTCGATATGTTCACCCTCATTCTTTGAATATTCCAAGATATCCTCCATATAGACAATCACAAACGAATCTAGGTAATTCCAAAACACCTTATTCATAAGGTCCATAAAAGCCTTCGGGTTATTAGTGTGACCAAAAGACATTACTAGAAACTCCTAGTGACCATACCTTGTTCGAAAAGCCGTTTAAGGAACATCCGCACCTCTCACCCTATGTTGGTGATACCCCGACCTCAAGTCAATTTTATAAAAGTAGCTTGCCCCTTGGATTTGATCAAACAAATCGTTAATCAGGAGAGGATACTTTTTCTTAGTGGTGACGTTATTGTGTTGACGATAGTCAATGCATATCTTAAAGGGCCTATCCTTCTTCTTAACAAACAACACTGGATCTTCCCATGGTGAAATACTAGGTTGAATAAACCCCTTATCTAATAAGTCTTTGAGTTGAAGCTTTAGCTCTTTCAACTCCGCCGAAGCCATCCGGTAAGGAGGGATTGAAATGGGATTCTTATCCGGTAACAAGTCAATACCAAAGTTTTTTCCCGCTCGGGAGGAATTTCGGGCAAGTCATCCCGAAAGACTTCCAGAAAGTCCTTCACTACAGGACCTACTCAATAAAAGGAATGTCGGACTCAAGATCTTTGACTCTTAAAATGTGGTAAAGACACCCTTTAGAGATCATTTTACAAGCTTTTAGAGAAGAAATTATACGACCTCTAGGAATTCAGTTACCCCCTATCCACTCTAAGACGGGTTCATTATGAAAATTGAACTTAACCGTTCTTGTTCGATAATCTATAGTATAAGAACAAGCATGGAACCAATCCATTCCCAAAATGACATCAAAATCGAGCATATAAATCTCTACCAAATACACCCATGTAACCCTATTGGGCAAAGATATAGGACAAATCCTAAATAATCTTCTAGCCACAACGGAGTCACGCACCGGAGTTTTAACCGAAAATGGTTAAATCAAAATATCGGGTACAATATCAAAAAATTTAGATACTAGAGGAGTTACAAATGATAGAGTAGCATCAGGGTCAAGTAAAGTATAAACATCAATAGAGAAGACTTGTAACATACCGATGACCACATCGGGAGATTCTTTTTACTCAACGGTTGAGCGGAGAAAATAAAAGTTGTTCCTCTTTGGGAAATCGAAACTAGGACCACTTGTTTGAGATTGACCACTCCCCTTCTCTTGACTCCTCAGATAAGGAAAATCCCTAACCTTATATGTCCCTATTTTCGACAACCCTAGCAATATGCCGTGCACATCAAGCATTAACCCTTATGCTTTTTATCACACTTTGCACTAGTCGGGTTGTCACTTAGTTAATTTCCACTCCTTCCTTTTTGAGACCTAGGGTAAGACACCCTATCCTTGTTTGCTTTAGGGAAATTGGAACGAACTTGGTTGGAAACCTTCTTCTTGAACCTAGGCTTGTCTTGAATCTCAATCCTACCCTTGGAAGTAACTCCCTCATAAGGCTTGGTCCTCTTAAACTCCCTATTCTTCCTCTTGTGTCTAGTCTCCTAAACTTGTTGAGTATGAACCATCAAACGAGAGATATCCATATTATCATGTAGCAACGCCGAACGACACTATTCAACTAAGTCATCGAACACTCCTTTTACAAAGCAATTCATCTCATCCCTAGGACTAGATACCAAGGAAGAAGCATATTTGGACAATTTAGTAAACTTCAAGGAATAATCTTTCACACTCATACTTCCTTGACGATGATTGATGAACTCTTCCACTTTCTCCTTCCTTTTCTCCCTAGAAAAACGAACCGATAAAGAAAATCCATTCTAAACACCTTCAAAGTTTTAGGACCCGCTCTCAAAGCCCTATTATCTCAACATTATGTATACAAAGTTTGAGCCATATCCTTGAGTTGATAGGAAGCTAGCTCGGCCTTTTCATTTGAACTCGCCCCCATAGCATAGAGGATCTTATAGAATTCATCAAGAAAGTCTTGGGGATCTTCATTCACTTTCGATCCATTAAACATTAGAGGGTTCATCCTCTTGAAGTCCCTGAAGCGGGAAGTCATATTACTAGCATTTTGTTGAAACGGAGTCCAACCTATCTATTTGCTTGAGCCATCATATATTGAGCTTGAGTGACTACCACTTGAGCTTCGGTATTCATGACTAGAGCCAAAGTCACAAATGCCGACCTTATCTATCAATTCGTCATAGGTTTAGAAATGATTGGAGCTTGGTCATGTGGAGGCAATCTATTGCCTTGTGTAGGGGCTTGGTTTTCTTGGGGAGGAAATCCCGCATTATCCAAATCTTCCTCCACTCTCCTTTCTACTTCCCTTCTCGTGGTCATTTCCTTTATCCACAAGAAAATGATTAGAAGAAAAAGGGTCACATAGAGTTACAACTCTTAAGGCACGACTTTCAAGATTACCAATAAGTGAGATTTCGTAAGCGTCACATAGCCTCTCATTCATAAGTGTGGTGCGCTTCACATCCATGAAAAAGGCTCTACGTAGACGTGGTTTAGTGAGACATCAATCCTAAGATTACTTCAACCTCATGCTATAAACGGCGTCGTTGTCCTCAAAGAGTACTAAGAATAGCCTCCTAGCATTCTTCATAAGATATCATAAGTTAAAATGCGGAAAAATTAAAACTTTTTACATAATGACGTTTACATGACCTCTCACATACAACTCAGGGATTTTACTTAGACTCCTCGCATATGATGCTTACATAGGCTTCTTGTTTAGACAATATAATAAACGTATAAGGATTTAGTGTAATAATATAGTCTCATATTAAACCGTCTAAAATGAAGTTGAACATTAGCCCTTATAAAAATCCATAATTGCCACATAATCCTTACAACTATATGTTCAAAAATATGAAAGAGATGAATGTCTTTAGACTATGTCAATACTACTAAGGTAGAGTATGTGGCACCATCCTCAACTAGAGGACCTACCAAAACATGGGGAAAAGTCCAAGTCTTCTTAGAAGCGACCTTGATACCTCAAAGGCCCGAACCTACATTGTTTGGGGGAAAAGGAAAAGAATATGGTTTAGTACATCCAATTGTACTATGTATGGAAACATATGCACATATAATCTTTGAAATCATGCTTAAAGGGACATTTTGTTCAAAGTAATGCTAGGCCACTTTTGAAATCCTTAATGCACAAATAAGAACACATACAAGCCAATGATCACAAATTCATTAAGACAAGTCAATATGCAACACAAGACCGACATCATAAATAAAGTAAAATCAACATGGATATTATTAACATAAAGTCATATCAACATGAATAGTAGCATATCAAGATCATATCACCAAAGCAACTCAAACATAATGTCACAACAACAAAGTATGTATAAGAGTTCATATCATTATAACTTATAAGACCCTTACCACCAATACCATCCCAAGCATACAAGTGCAATGCGCATGTGATGTCCCATAACCCCACATAATCATGTAAACAAGGAAAGAGATCATAAGTAATGTCTAACTTCATATAACATAGCATCAGAAGTAGTCATCGTAATATATAGTACTATAGACCAATAACATTTTAATAAGTGAAACTTAAATCTTGTAGGATAATTAACATGTAAAGTCAACTTAAGCATATCATTTACATTATAAGAGCATAAGAACAACCTTGTAGGACTTCCCTCAAGGACAACTAGTGCAATGTATAGGTAGAGTCCCATACCCCTACCTACACTAAGAAGAACCCATTTAGTCACCCTAGTTAGAGTTAACTTTATTACTTTCATTTTAATTTCTGAAACAATCGCCTTAACCAACAATAGACCATGTGAGCTAAACATGGAATCCGGTGTCTTGAAATCCTACATACTAAGAAGGTGGTCTACTTTACAAGGTAGGACCTAAACATGAACATAGCATTCTAGGTGGATCCAATAGCTAGTATTTTTATGGAGGCAACATAGTTCAAGAACTAGCAGACATGTGTTGGACTCTCTTTATGCAAAATTGAATTATAGTTACAATCTCATACGAACCCTTTGTGAATCTCCCTTCTATGGGGAGTCAACACCTATCATTGTCAAGTTCACTCGGTGCTTAGCTAAAATCCCTTTCTGAAATGCCATTTAAGTCATTCTTTAACACTTGTAGCTTAATTTAAGGCGCACAAGAGAAACCATATTCAAACCTGCATTATCGATAATAGCCTCACCATGATCTCATATTAAACAAAATTATATCATACCATCACAGTCATCATATCATATATTCCTAATTTGATCACATATAATACTTTAATTGAGAAACATCATCGCCAAATATAATCCATCATTATTTAAGTAAAGAGTTGAAGATCACAATATCTTACCAAATAGCCTCCATAGTGTTCATGTTACACCCTCAAAATGAGCTAGGTTAAATTAGAGACCAACTTGTTGGTTATGAGTTTATTAATTCCTAAAATTGTTAATAATAGGTTTTATAGGAAGTGAGTTAAGTTTCATGAAGTTTGGAGGTCAAACATCTAAGAACGTCCAAGACGTTCGAAAGTTTTGCCTTGAAAACATTCTTGTGTGTCTTAGTGTGTTTCGTCAAGTTTGATCTGTTATTTTGACTTCAAATTGATGTGAGAGGTTCCTAACATGTATTGGAGAGTAATTAAGGTGGAAATATCCAGCCAAAACTCCCCGAGGACCGACGATAGGGTCCTAGAGGAGGACCCAAGCCTTGGCCTAGCAAGCTGCCCAAGGCAGCAACATTTGGTCATTGGGAGAACCAGTCTGCGTCGCCAACATGGTCCACCAAGAGCCAAAATGTTTCTATTCTTCCCTGACACATGGAGGACTCAACTAATTCAAGAATTAATTCCAAAAATTATGTGGGAACAGCTCCGCGTCGCGGACTTGTTCCCGACGACAATTCCGAAAATAGAAGTTAAGTTAGACTTGTCTAATAGTGTCTAATTGATATAGGGGTAGTTTGGGTACTTGGAAAGTCAGTTAAAAACGGTTTTAGGTCATATATAACCTCTTTTACAAGCCAAAACCCGAATACCCAATGAGAAATAAGAAATCAAAACCCTTCTCTCCCAAAGTTCTCCCAAAATCACCAATGAAGAAGAAAAGAAATTGCAGCAGCTTTTAGGACAATTGATCAAGGTTTCAAGCTGGGTTTAAGGTCCTAATATAAACTATGTTAAGATTATTCATTAATGGATTCTTCCATCCATGAATCCCCCCTTGTATCCCTTCAATTGTAAATCCAAAGAACCCTATTCAAGAGAGGGTTGTGTTTGCATTGTGGGTAAGGCTTGATTGTGATCCCAATCTAGTGGGTAGAATTCAATGATGTTTATATTATATGATTATATATCATTTTAATAGAGTTTTCATGGTGAATTATATAAATTGAATTTGAAGGTGATCATGGGGATCTTAGGCCATTAGAGACTAGATGAAGGTTTTGTATTGATTCTTTTTATCTTGATTTTATTCTTGGTTAATTGATCATGATTGAATCACATAGGTATGAATTGAACTAGACTTGATTGACTAAGATTGATCTTGATGGAATTGAACCTAAAAGATGAATTATGGCAATAGTCACCTAGTAATAAGAATCTTAGAAGAAAACTAAGGCTAGAAGATCATATAATCTACCTATGAATGAAGATAGAATGACTTGATGAATAACGAACCTTAGGATGGTTGTGTTGGCTGTAGATTAGGATGATAAGCCTTAGGATGGTTGTGTTGGATGTAGATTAGGATGATCGAATGAAAGTGATAGATTCACTTGAGCATGGAGAGATTGTCTAGGACATCCCTCCATGAGAGAAAATGTTGATCAAGGCTTGACGAGAAACCTTGGAGTATATGCTTGACTCCAAGTGGATATGTAAAGTGAGATGGATAGTATAGAAAAGGTCCAGACTCCAAGTAGAAATGTGAGGCACACCTAGTAGTTGTGATGACTGTCCTATTAGGTCTCATGAGGCGGGAGTCCTTCACGTAGTAGATTCAAGGTATCCTAGTAGAGATATCCGTATACTATGAACTTAGACGTGCTTGAGAAGCATCTCGTAGTGTTCAAAGCAAAGAATGAACTTAGACATACCCAACTGGTAGCTCGTAGTGTTCATAATGTGTGAATGAACTTAGACATGCCCAAGGGGTATCTTGAATTGTTAATGATTAAGGGATCAAGATATACCTTAAAAAGTTATCTCGTAGGATCCATATGAATAAGGAACTTTGACATGCTTAATGAAGTACATCGTAGTTTTCATAAGACTAATATATGGGCTAGGCTCCAAAGTAAAAAGTAATAAATAAAGGATCCAAAATTAGTACCTTTCATGAATGGTGGTATGGGATGTCATGAGTGCATTGCACAAGGTATAACCTAGGGTCACTAATGATGAAGAGATTGAAGATAGAATTTGACTAGAGTTGCCTTTTAAAGTATAGTAGACTAAGGATGAGATAATCTTAGTAGATGACGTTAAGTAATGATGAGGCTATGAAGGGTGAACATTTTAAGGATGGCTTTCAAGATAGGATTAGTATGTAGGGTAGTATGGGCTTCCTTATGTACATTGCACAAGCATGTTTTGACATTACCATAAGGTTATAGTACTCTTTAGAATGAAGAACTTAGGTCATAATTATGATAGTGGATTATGATCAAGAATGACCAAAGAGAGGTACTTAGCTTTGGTAGTAGTATGGATGTTACCTTAGCCTTGCACAAGTATACTTGGAGGTAGCTTGTGGTGTAGTTCACTTGAGTAAAAAGGAAAAGTAAGTAAGTAAGTATGAACTCTTATATGATGCTTTATTATGTTGTGATATTCAAGATATGTGTATGTCTTTATCTCTTATGATTAAGTCTATTGTTGACTAACTCTTTGAGATATCTTATGTTTGGTATGATAGTATACATACATAGTACATATCGTACTAACGCGTATTGCCTAAATGTTGTCCATGTATGGTCTTGAGAAGATTGAGTTGCTTGAAGGGTAGAGTCCGAGGTTTCCAAGAAGAGAAGAAGTGGTTAGTTATCATTGCTTTGAGGACGAACCTTTATGTTCCTTTATGTATTTCTTTATGTTTTATACTTTATCTAGTCTGCGTCCCAAGACTTTCATTCATGTCAAAGTTAGATAGTTTTTAAGACAATGTTATTAGAGATGCTTAGGCTTTTATGAAAAAACCTTTTGGTGTATAATTTAATAAAGTTCTTAAATTCCTCATTTATGTATAATGCTATGTAATGAAGTGAAGTGACTTCTACAAGACCTACGATAGGTCGAGTACGCCGTGTTCGAACCAAGGGTTTCCCTAACTTATAGGGTGTACTTGCGGGTCATAACACTTCATCAAGAATCTCACCCTCAATTCATCACAATTATCCAATAACTCACTCATCATCATCATAATAATATAGTGAATTAAGCAATAACATAACCAATTCTAACAACCCTAATCATATACAAGTCCAACTCATAACTAGGGTTTGGGTAAAGGTTCAAATTCATATATTCATCATAAACTAAGACAAGGACTAAGAACAACAACAATTAACCCATAAACAATCATATTCTATCATTAATAACCTGACACACTGTCATATCCGGGTAGCACCCCCTAGAAGTAACATGGCGTACTTGACCTCTCGGAGGTCTTGAACAAGCCTATATTTATCATTCATCACACTGTCATAGTAAATTTAGCAGAAAATTTAAAACTTTTCATAAAATGTCATATGCTAGAAACATCACCTTATATATATATAACATATAAGTCATAATACGTATTTAGACCTTAAGTCTCTTTGCCATCTTAGACTCAACAATATTAGAGTACCTTAGGGGCACGACCCTTAAATTATAAGACATTAGTAAACTTATACATAACTTTACAGTAAAGACATGACTTAGGAATCCTTGAATTTAAGGATCCCTCTCCATGAGCTTGGAAATCACATATCAAGGTCCTAAATTATATACAAATAATTTAAGCATCCATAACCTACACTTTGTGTAAGAAGTAGAGAAGAATGGGATTAGTACAAGAATGCACTGTATGGCAACCATGTAAAAACATGCATTTAAAAGGGACATTTTCTTGAAATTATACTTCATGCCTTTTTGAGTAAATTTTCATAAAATCTTTATACAATAGATTCATATCATTCACGTACTTTATATAGGCATAATCAAAGCCCAAACATCATATAACATAACATATAGAATTTAAGGCATTTTAAAGTCACATTACAGTGAACTATTTCCTTCTTTACAGTGAGCTATCCTTTCTTTTATTCATTAACTTCCCAAGTAACCCTCTAGTGATACTTGCTGCAATGCATCACATTAAGGTAACAAGGAAAACCATACATACAACTTACACAAGCCAACACATATCATAATAGAAGTATAGGCCATTACAAGACACATTCAAGTCAAGACCATAAGGCATTACAGTGAACTTTACTCATTATTCACATATACCAATTTCACTTCATATAGAACATTCAAAGACCATACTAACAATCCCAATCTAGGTCTACTAGTGCAATGTACATGTAAAACACCATAACCTCAAACATACTTAGTAAACCTATGATGAGACCACAAGCCTTAACATCCAATTCATACATCAACATAGTAAGTGAAGACAACTTCATTCATGTCAAACAAGACCTTCATCATTTAGTCAATAGGACAACTATTATGCATATAATCTCATCATGTAGACACTAACACAATGTCATACAAGAGAACCATAACATATGCACATACATTAGGCCACATTCCTAGAACTCCCTTAGAAAGATACTTGTGCAATGTCTAGGTGGGCTCCTTAATTCCACATATCCTAAGTATCTTCTCTTAGGTTATCCTAGTTAGGGTCCTTAGTCATATACTTCCATTGTCCATTTTACTTTAGGGAAACTATAGCCTTAACCGACACTAAGACCATGGGTGCTAAACATGGAATTTGGTGTAGTACAGCCTTACACCAATGGAAGGTGTTCCACCTAGCCAAAGTAGAATCTTAACATATATCCTAGCAACCTAAGTGAATTCACTTTGCTAGATCCTATGTGGCAAGCATAGTTTATGGAACTAAGAGATAGGTATAATCCCTCTACATGCCATTTGGCAATTGGAGCCTCCTATCATGAGAAAACACGGGTGAACCTTCTTCAAAGGGAAGCCACCACCTCATGTTAATCCATAGGTTAGTATTCCTCAAAGGGAAGTCAACACTCTATAAGGAACAAATGGTGAATCTTCCTCCAAGGGAAGTCAACACCTCTCATTGTCAAGTTCACTCGGTGTTAAGCTAAGTTACCCTTTTTTAAAAGCCTTTATTAACATTTTTCATAAAAACATAGGCTTAGGATATTTGTTCATCAAATGCTTATAGAATATTCAAGCACCTATCTAGTTTTAGAGCACTCTTGAGTACACCTTTCAAGGATCCTATATTTGACTAGATCTTCATACATCTGTGTGTGTTTACTTATATGTGAGCAAACCTTACACATAACACATATTGTCACACATGTTCATATATCAATGCATAAGTCTATAGGTATAACTATATGAGCAATCCATTCATATGAACACACTAAGACACTATGCACATTCATACTTTCATCATATCATATAAGTCATATTCATAGTATGCCCATAAATTCCTTTTCATGTACATAGAAACCAAACCTAGGAACTATCCTTATCAAGGTACACATGTGCAATGCATAGACAAGGTCCCAAACCCTTGCCCATACTAGTACACCTATCAAGTCATCCTATTTAAGGAAACACATATTATACTTTCATAGACATAAGATTAACAAGCATAGTAGTAGACACTAGTGAATATGAGAACTATCTTTAATTTAGAAACCATCAGCTATACTACTTGTAAACATGCATGAAGTGTGAGTCTGTGTACATTGGTCGACATGATCACATAATGGCTATCAACAACACATTGGGGCATCCACCCTCTTAGACCATATTACACTTTCAGGCATAGACAACCCAACACAATTTATC
Source organism: Solanum lycopersicoides (assembly GCA_022817965.1). NCBI lineage: Eukaryota > Viridiplantae > Streptophyta > Magnoliopsida > Solanales > Solanaceae > Solanum > Solanum lycopersicoides. The sequence goes on from JAJJBR010001919.1 coordinate 113,265, forward strand.
ATAGGAGGCAATCTAACTTCACAATATACTTTAAGACTCCTAACATTACCTATTCACACATTTACATAGGGGTACATGACTAGGGGTCATTAATCCTTAACGATTCATTAAAGGCATCACCTACACATGATCTTACATAACCATTTACATGCTCATAACAATAGTAACATAACCTAGATTCACAACTAAAGTAGAAGACTAGGCACAAGTTATATATAAGGTGATCATCATAACCACTCATTCATAATATTCATCAAATTTCCTTCAAGGCCATGGTAATTACATATATAATGACAATGAAGTAAACACTGCCACCGTAAGTGGACGATACCACATAATGCCATACAAGGCTTCATCAAGTACAATACTATAAGGAAAGTAGAGAGGAAGAGCCATTCTTACCACTTCATTATCCTTTGATCATCATTGATGAATACATCCTTTACATAATCAAAAAATTATCGGGAAGCAACTAAATTTAAATTTAATCATGAAAGAAACCATGTAAAAATCGCTACAAGATCATACTACAATCTAATACACTATATCACATATACACTAGAAAGTAGAGAGTTATAGATCATCAACTAACTTCCCTAGTTTTGTTCATCAATCATCTTGTATCAATAATATACATGTAGGGATGTATCTAAAGAGATAGATCATCATAGTAAATCATGCTTCACCCACCCTAGAGTATAGATCACAACATATACATTACTCTATCAATGTCTATAGGCTAGAAGGACTTAAATAAATGTTTACCAATTCAATTTTTATCTATTTATATTTAATCAATTATACTTAATGATCATCATTTTCCACATATAGGCAGTAGCTAAGGCAATTCACCATAATCGAATCACATAACAACCATCCTAACGTCAAGATAACAAGTTACTAGTTGATAGCTTAGAAGCACCTATATCAATTAATACCAACCCTTCTTTAGTTTGATCATACGATATTTATACTCATAATTCAAAAAAATTATTAACCTAAGGCAGTAGCTACAAGAACCACAACATAATCGAATTCCACTTTTATTTATTAAAAGGTCCATATTACAGTGAACATATAGAGTTATAGAATAAGCATGTTCAAATCTTCATACATTGATCCCCATTGATCCTTCATCATAAATTCATAATCAATTCACGTAAATAACAATAGTTATAAGCAATTCAACGAAAGAGAATCACAATTTAACCAATAACAAGCCAGGATTACAATGCCCATGCAAGGGCTAAATCAAGTTTTGGAAGGCAAAGGGGTTCATAATGCAATTGGATTAAATTTCACGTTAAAAAAATACATTAACATCAATTCATCATGATTAAGCCATTAAAAACGTTTTTAGAAAGAATCCATGGCTAGATTGAAGAAGAAGAAGAAGTTGATCATGAAATCTTTTTTGAAACTTTTATATTAACTCTCAAGATGGAAGGATAACTAGAGATGAAGGATAGTCATACCTTAATGTGTAAGAAAACCTCTAAAACTTGATGAGTAATCCATAGGAATCAAAGATCCTAGCTGTTCTTGAGCTTCACTTTCAATGGAGGTTCTGTCACGACTGGAATCTAGACCCCAGAAGAGACCGGCGTCGTTGACCTCTCAGAGGTCGCAGACAAGCCTACTTACGTCATTCTTACTTTACATAGGTTAATTTTAGCGGAAAATTTGAAACTTTTTGTTTCTAAATATTGCTTACTAAACATTTCTAATACATTCGTAATTTGTTCAGCATCAACCATCTAACATTAAGAGATAATCAAATGAAAGGAATAGTTCAATACTTATAAAGCGTATAATTGCCAAAATGGCACCAACACATAGTCTGAATAAAAACAGGAAAGAAACGCTAGTGGAACATGCCCCACTAGCTCAACTCTAAAACTGAGCTAGAATATAAAACAGTAGCATCCTCGAAAGCATGAGTACCTACCAACTCCGGATGAATGCTGGACGTCCAGATAACTGCAACGATGATCCTGTAGCTCTATCGTCCACCTATGCCTGCACCTAAAATAGTAGAGTTTGTATAGGGTTAGTACACACTTGTACTAAGTATGGGTATATGCAAGCACACACCAAGGAAATGCATGAGAAAGAATAGCTCTTTCCTAACAACATGATTTTTGGAAGTCAAGTCAGTGGACTTGACAAATTGAGATTAGGAAAGTTTTCAAATTTGGCTTAGGAAAGTAAATGAGCTTTCCAAATTTGGATTAGGAAAGTTATGCCATGAGAATAACATATGTCATCATACTTATCACATTTGCACACAACACATAACATTTACACACAACACATATCATATAGCACATAGCACCTTTTGCATGTAGCACATAACTTCTTTAATGTCATTCATTCATATGCCATTAGACCTTGGAATCATTGACTTAACATTAAGACATCCCAGAAATGAGGGCTCAACATATGGGAACTCAACTAGGGAGTCTTCATTAGCAAACACAGAGTCTGTTTCATTCATTCATACATACTTCATTTCATTTCGTTCATAGGCCAGTGCGAAAACCAGCTATACCTATGGTGTAGTTTACGACTTTCATCGGGTTTGCTGTGCAATGATCAAGAATAACCTAGTGTTATTACCTGAGTCTAGCTCACCTCTTGATTATCCTATCCTAACACCTTTGGTATCGTTTATTTCATTATGTGCATCATTTGAGGCTGGCCTCATTCATTCATTGGGAACTTTAACTTTAACCAACATAGATCATGTGAGCATCATGAAATCCAGTGTCTCCCCCACACCGAGAAGAGGTGGAATCACCGGCCAAGGTTACCCAAAAACATGCTAGCGTACATGGGAATTTAACCCCTCCAGATCCCTATATTGGCAGTATAGGTTCGAAGACTAGGAGATGTATGGAGACCCATACCCGGCAAGCCGGACAGTCTCATCTCATGAGAGTTACGTGAACCTTTGTCCTTTCTGAAAGAAGGCATCACCGCTCATAGCTCGTCTATCGGTGCTCAGTATAAAGTTCCATTTCATTCAACTAATACGTCATGGAAGCTGACTTCTAGTATGAGGACATCATAGCTCATTAGATGATTTCTCATCTCATCATTAGTATCAAGTGTGTTAAGCTCAATACCTTCATTAGAGTGTTCATAGAGACTGATCTCTTCATTATCTTACACTCTCATAGGTGAGTACGTATTGGTAACATTTATTTAGGCTCATTCGAGATTACTCTCATCATTTACATTAATCTTGTATCATGTTGTCACCACATTCATTATCATTAACACCCTTGCTTTTCATAGTTACTCACCTCTTATTACGTGAACGTTCATTTCATCATATGCCAATGCACTTGGCCATTTAGTGTATCTTACACTCATACTTAACCCTTCTAGGGTTCATCATTTCATTACATACTTCTTAGATTCACTTACTTTGAACGTATGTTAGACTTATGCTTCTATACATTCAAGTCATGACACTTCATTCATATTTCGTCTAAGATTATGTGATAAAAGACTTATGCATCTTGTATATGTGCCAAGATCTTGATTTCGATCTAAGTATGTGGCATTATTCTCGGATATTTTATTCACGTATGACTTATATATCAATACGGAAGCTTGAGCAAGGAAACCCAAGTCTTGAATCAATTGGATATCATTTATATTTTTAATTGATTTTATTCTAATATTCATAACATTATGACTCTAAGTTAAATCACAATATTAACATTGAAGGATTAATTTTCTCCTTAGTAATAATCCTAATTTGGCCGAAGGGTTGTGGGTTCGAACCCCCACAACCCCTTTTTAATTTTTATTAACTTCATCTTGCCCAATTTCGATTAAACCAAGAGGTTGTGGGATCAAACCCCCACAGCCTCTTTTATTTTATTCTTTAATTCGCCTAAGTAGGGAGGTTGTGGGTTTGAACCCCCACAGCCCCATATAAATATTTTTAATATTTTTCTCTAAGTTGAGAGCATGGACAGTGAGGTCGTGGGATCGAATCCCCACGGCCTCCCTTGTTTTTAATACTTATTTTCGCCTCCTCCATTGCTAGCCTTGAGGTCGTGGGTTCGATTACCACGCCTCACATCCCTTTTTTTATTTTATTTTATTTTTGTTCTTCTTGAGTTCTGACCGAGGGGTGGTGGGTTCGAATCCCACTCCCCTCATTTATTTTTACTCATTCGTTTGTCCGCCTGCACCCAGGATCGAACCCCCAACCCTCACCCATTTCCGTGGGTTATTTCGCCCAAGGATGAGGTCACGGGTTCAATTCCTAGTGGCCTCATTTTTTTATTTTTCATTAAATTTCCAGATTCTTATGCATTAGTATTTAGCCTAAAACTAACTTGTAAAATGTTGGAAATTTTAGTCAGTTTTTAACTCATAACATCAATGTATTACTTAGTTCATAGTTACATTCATGAATCCGTTTCAACGTACTTTTAAGTGCATCTTTCATAAAATTAATTGGCTATAAGATTCTTATTCAAATCAGCCACATTTCCTTTTTATGAACATCACGATCTTCATGAGTTTTTGTACGTAAATTAACCACCACAACATTAACAAATTTAAGCCTCAAAGCCGAGACCCTTGTCATGGTCACACACTCTTGCACACAATTACACATAATTCCGAATACATACATGGGTTGTCATTTTCATAAATTAACGTACATCCAACACATTCACATTCAGCACAAACATCACACATTCCTAAGTCTACCAGCATTCATACCAACCTACGAATTCGTTGGGAGCTAATGACAGGGACATGCAACGGGGAAAACAACCCTAGTTTTTGAGCCGAATATTCTGGATCCTAGGGGTCTCTTGGGAAAGGTACCAAGAGTAAGAAGACCCATACCTGATTTTTAACGTTGTTCAACACTTGAACTTGCTGCCCAGAACTTCTCCAAATTCACGTCCAATCCCTAAACTCACACCTTACCCGACTAGCGTATTACGTTTTGCTTAACGTTATCGAATTGCTTTCTCGTTTGTGTTTTGCGTGTAAATTCTTCAAGCGTGAAGAACTTTTGTTTTCTTTCTGATTTTTTTCTCACGTTTGGCAGCCAGAAAGAAAGTGTGAAAATGAGAGAGATTGACGTGAAAGAGAGGGAGATGGGAGGTAGTGTTCTCTTAGAACTAGGACTTGTTGGCAAGACTTAGTCAAATTAACTAATAATTAATAATTAATAAAATCTGATTTTTCTTTTTTTCTTAAATCAGCTAATATTTATTATTTAATTAAATTAATTTATCAAATTAAATAAAAGCAAGTTAAATCCTTGCTTCTAGTGGGGCTCGAACCCGAGTGACTCCCATTTGCGAAAATGGGTCACTTCGGGTTGCCCCACCCGAATTTCTTTGTTTAATTAAATTAATTAATTAAATAATTAATTTCTCAGGGTAATTACAATATTACCCTTGGCCTGGAAAAGACCATTTTACCCTTGGACCCTCAAAACTTAAAATTTCTTATTTTGAGTCCGGTAAAAACTCTTTCGATTAAATCTTCGTTTTCATGAGCCTCACATGGTTGGTTCCAACCCTTCCAAGCTCAATTAACTCCCCAAGTTAGTTGTCTTGGTCGTAGTAAGGGTTCTGAGGTCTGGTTCTACGCGTATCAACCCGTGTGGACCTTGGTCTAATTGCACGCATTCTTGAAAAACCTAAGTCTTGATCCTCTTCATTTTTAGGGTTGTTACATTATCCCCCCTTAGGAACATTCGTCCCCGAATGACACTACTACTTCACGTTGTAATGTCAGTCAGATCATGATAAAAGCACTATACACAATCAATCAATAGCAACAACATACGGGGAAGTAAGGAAACATAGGATTAAGAGTATAAAGTCTAACCTCAAGAGCTGAACAGGTGAGGGTAGCGGGCCCTCATGTCGGCCTCAACTTCCCACGTAGCACCCTCAACAAGATGATTTCTCCACAATACCTTTACTGTGGCAATCTCCTTGTTCCTCAGCCGCTTGACCTGCCTGTCTAAGATCTCAACCGGTACCTCCTCATAAGACAAGTCTTCACCAACCCCCAAACCTTCAACATGTAAGATTGATGCTGGATCACCTAGGCAACTCTTCAACTTAGAGACATGAAAGACTGGATGAACAGAAGCTAGTTCTGTAGGCAATGCTAACTCATAGGCCACCTCACCCACACGCTGTAGGATCTCATATGGCCCAACATATCTCGGACTCAGCTTCCCTTTTCTACCAAATCTCATCAACCCTTTCATAGGCGATATTTTCAAGTAAACCTGGTCACTAACATCAAACTCTAAGGGACGCTTTCTGTTATCAGCATATGACTTCTGCCGACTGTAAGCAGTAGTCAACCTGTCCCTAATCATTCTGACCTTCTCTAAGTCCTCATGAATGATCTCCGGCCCCAAAATGGATGACTCTCCAACCTCGAACCACCCAACTGGAGATCTACACCTCCTGCCATACAGTGCCTCAAACGGTGCCATCCCAATGCTGGAGTGATAGCTATTATTATACGAGAACTGTATCAAAGGCAGATGGTCATCCCAGTTACCTCTGAAGTCAATCACACACGCTCTCAACATATCCTTCAATGTCTGTATGGTGCGCTCCGCCTGCCCATCTGTCTGAGGGTGAAAGGCAGTGCTAAGCTTCACCTGCGTGCCCAAGCTCTTCTGGAAAGATCTCTATAAATGAGAAGTAAACTGAGCTCCTCTGTCTAAAATAATAGACAAGGGAATCCCATGCGATCTCATGAATTTAGAGTCTCGCATAATCCTCGGCTCTGTAAGTAGACTTCACAGGGATAAAGTGGGCAGACTTAGTCAATCTGTCCACAATAACCCATATAGAGTCATGCTGCCTCCTAGTCCTCGAAAGCCCAACCACGAAGTCCATATTATTGGCCTCCCATTTCCATGTCGGAACCTCAATAATCTGAGTCAGACCACTATAACGCCCCAAAATGAACTAAGGTGAACTAGAGCCTTATGGTTGTTTCTTGAGTTAATTTTAAGTTAAACGGAGTTAGTTTGGTGTCCTTAGACAGTGTGCAAAGTTTGGTTAAGTTTGGAGTTCAATCGACCAAAAACGTCCATGACGTTCGGATGGTATGCCTTAGAATGTACTTGTATGTCTTGGCGAGTTTGGATGAGTTTTATGTGTTCGTTTTACTTGAAACATGCGTCGGATGTTTCTTAGACCTAGACGACTTAGTTTAGGGGTTTGACGTCCGGGCACGACCCCACCTAGGACCCACAAGGGCCCCTAGATGAAGGGCCCAAGACTTGGGCAAAGTCTGCCCATCAGTGGCTCACGACGACCATGGCGACGGTCCGTTGCACTCAGGACGGTCCGTCGATCAAGGGCGTCGCGAGTGACAGAGAGTGGAAACTTGGACAGGCTCCAGTTGGAGCCAAGTGTTCCTCGACGGGACCCCATGACGGTCCGTGGTGAACGTGACGGTCCGTCGAGGGGTCTCGTCGACGAGGCCTGCCAGTGCATGACTTAAGGCTGCCAACTTGGGGTGTTTTATGTAAATACACCCCAAGTCTTATAAGACCCTAGGTGTATAATTTTGGTGTTTTTAGGTTATATTAAATTAGTTTTAAACCCTAGACCTAGACAAGACCCTCTCACTTCAAGATCCAACTCTCTCTTTCTCTCAAGAAAACTCTCTCAACTCTCTTGGAAGCTAGAAGTCAAGGAAGGATAGGAGGACGGATTGGGACTTGTTTCTTCATCAAATTCGTGGGTTTCTTTCTCATAAAGGTATGGTATCCATTCTTGAATACCTTTCCATTCAAGAAGCCAACTTCCAAAATGGTTTTCAAAAAGGGGTTTTAAACTCAACTTCTTCTAAACTTTGATTTCTATTATGGGTCTTCTTGTAACTAAGTTCTAATGGTTTAAATGTATTTATCTTGGTTTGAATAGATGATTTTGATGTTAAAACTCCATGAAACTCTTGTTTATGCATACTTCAATTTTTGACTTGAAAATGGGTTATGTGAGCATGATTTGAGTAGGGTATGAACTTGGGTCTTCTTGTATTTGTCATGTTGGTGTAGCTACTGCCCTAAGGGCCTTAATATGGTGAAATATTGATAAATTGCTTATGGGTAATGATGGTTTGATTTGTTGATGAGTTGCTCTCATTGTATAATTCTTATTATGAATTGCTATTTGAGTGGTATGGTCCACCTTATGGGTGGCGGTGCTAATTGATGAACTTGATGTTACTTAGTATGGTTTGAGTATGTGATCTTGAAGGTCTAATATGTGAAATGAAGATATATTGGAAATGGGTCTTGTGTTGTGTTTGATGTAGCTTGAATTGCATGTTTGACCTAGTTTATGTCTAAATGAAGTATATGATTATGAGAAGTATGTAGAGTGTGTAGCTTGATGAATCAAGGTTAAAGTATGAGTAGAACTTGATGATAATGAAATGATGCTTATATGCAAGGTGTGCACATGTACACACACACTCTTTTAAGATTTGTATTATGTCAAGTTGAGCAAAAAGGGAATCTTGAGGTGGACACACTTCGTGAGTTGAGATGTAGTGTCTAGTAACAACCTCTCCATTTCCTAGTGAGCTTTCTAAGATAGACTATTATGTTGAGAAATCCGTGTGGAGTTATGCCTAGCACCGAGAGGATATGAAGGGGAGGTGGATTGCACTTCGTTAGTTGAGATGTTGTAATCCAAAGTACCTCTTGAGATGAGTACTCCTCGTTAGTAGAGAGTGAGTTACTTAGTAACAATCTCCTTATCCCTTAACTATGTGCCCGCATAGGTGTAGCTATTGGAAAAGCCATGTAAACGCTAAGAAGCATGACCTTACACTAGGCAAGTAAGGATCCCTCATCCGATAGGGGTTAATATCGGGATTCCATGTCTAGCTCTCATGGTCTTTGTCGGTTAAGCTAACTCCCACAAAAGAATTGATTTGAAACTAATTATCTTGTGTATTGTTGAAATTGTGTATGTATGTCGTGAAGTGCTCAATCCACATTAGTTACCGAGTAGGAGCATTGAGTGGGAGTAGTAGTATGGGATGCTATTCTCACATTGCACTTGGTGTGACCTATACCTACTATGGGAGAAGAGTACCTTCATGAAATCCGTGTGAATGAGTACTATGGTGTAGTGTTATGGAGGATTATTGTGGAGTACTTGAGTAAATGGAATCCATTAGGAGTACTAAGTGGGAGTGGTAGTATGGGATGCTACTCTCACATTGCACTTGGTATGACCTATATTTCCATGAGTGTTTTGCATATGTTAGCCAAGGGCGTGGATTTGATTTCTAACGAAGTAAGCCTAAGATTTGGTAGTTTTAAGGGTCGCTTTGGTGTGCTTTGAAGGGAGGTGTAATGAGAGTCCCTTCTTGGCTCACCTTAGGGAGTCTTAGATAACCTTGGGTTAGGGCAACTTCAAAGGAAAAGGGTTCATATGACTTGGACCGTGCCATTCACTGTAAGGTCTTCATTGTAAGAATTCAAAATGTTCACTATGATGCTTTATTCAATTTTATTGCAAGTTTAGCAAAGTTAATTGAAATGTTCCTTTTGTTTACTTTAAGTTTGGTAAGATAGCCATAAAGTGTTAATTGTTGATTCTTATGTGGGTTTGCTTCTAGATTCATGAAGGTTATATTTGAATTGCATAAAAAGCTATCTTTACTAAAATGTCCCTTTTTGCATGTTTTTGCATATGCCATACTTAGTACATTGTTGTACTAACCCCATACTTTTTATACCTTATGAGTATAGGTTGGAAGCCCTTTTGGGAGGATCGGAGTCGAAGCTTGGGAACTTTATCTCTCAAGAATTTGGTATGTCCTCATATATTCGAGGACATAGTTTTATGTTTCTTAGTTTCTTTATTAATACTTAAAAATGTATTTACTTTTATCGTAAAGGGCCGTGTCCCTAAGATTCCAAGTTGTGTCTTTAAGTTGGCTTGTGACGATAAGATTTCTTAGTATTTATGAAAAGACTCCTTTTATTATTATTATCGTGAAAAGTTTTAATTCCGCACTACTTTTCATGCTTTATGTTATGAATGCTAGTTAGAGGGCTTGTACGAGACCCCAAAGGGGTCAAGTACGCCCGGTCATGATTCGAAGGTTTTCCCTAACTTCTAGGGGTGCTTTCGGGTCGTGACAAGACTTGTATCAGAGCATAAGGTTTTGGGAAATAGTTTAAGGTCTGAAAGTCTCACAAGCCACATCTAGTATCTTGGTCATTGGTGTGAGTCGCGACACATCCATGGACAAGAGGCTATAGGATGCTAGAAGTTTCACTTTCTTCTCTATTCTAGTATCGTGCCTTAGAGTTGAGTATATAAGGTGTCTATTCTCAACCTCTTCTTTTGTGTTTTTAGGACTGAATACGAGGAGATGAACGGAGAGGAGAGGGAGGAGGGAGGTGTACCAAATGAGAGAGTCCTTCCCCATGTTGACCAAGTTC